>JAUMHM010083258.1:0-13488 GCA_032362435.1 Melikaiella ostensackeni
CATTCCAAAGTCAACAACAATTTATAAGTGATAAATTAATTAAATAAACAATTTAAATTGGGCCGAATTGTAAATCTGAACCATTCTCGAATCCACCCGAACACACACACAAAATTTCATCAAAATCGGTCCAACCGTTTAGGAGGAGTTCAGTGACGTACACACGCGCAAAAGAAATATATATATAAAGATTTCACTTCTAAGCTGGTATTAATGAAATTCAAAAATGCTTAAAAAAATATTTTTGTTTCTTACGTCGGTTCTAATATTTGGCAAGTTTTTTATAACCAATTCCAAACACACTTTTTTAGCAATTTTGTATTAAATAAAACTTCTCTCATGGCTTCTCCTATATTGCAAATTAATGCTGGAAAGTATTCGATTTGGGTGCTTTTTGTTTCATTTTTTTTCGCTTTGATTTACAATTTTTCAGCTGGGTATAAAAATATAATGTAAAGTGTCAGTTCTCTAGAATTTAATTTAAACTCAAGCATTGTCGAGCGCGAGTGTCATGATAAGAATGTATTCCTCAAACCCGAAGGAGTTTTGAGAAAGTTATATTTACGTCATCACCTAATATTCAAGCATGAATATAACTAAGTTGATTATCCAGGACCGAGCGCGTAGCGCAAGGTACATAAAAGGTCGAGCGCGAAGCGCGCGATTAGAATGCGCCCGCGCAGCGGGCAGATTTTTTGCATTATAGTTACACAGTCAATCCCAAGTTGATGATTTTTAATCGGAAGTGAATTAAATCCTAGATTAAAGCGCAAAAAATATCTTTTGGATTTATTGTTTATATGCAGGAGAAGTAAATTGATATTAAAATTAGTTCCACTTGTACCACTTGTACAAAAAATATCTTTCGGATTTATTGTTTATATGCAGGAGAAGTAAATTGATATTAAAACAAGTTCCACTTGTACCATCTCTGCAGCATTAGTGTTAGCTTCTTGTAATCTTTCAAGTGGCATTATATAGGAGAAATCTATGTTACATCTTAAAATAGGACAGGGAAAAATTAATCGTATGATACATGCAGCTTTTGCTGTATGTAGACCTCGTATAGTCAGTTGGCGACTTGCGGCCGAACGCCCACGAGCAATTCAGGTCTTTAGGATATCGGATCAGTCGACTCGCTGGATCCGAGGCTACAGCCTAATCTTCCCGCCTCAGTCTGCCCCTCTCCAAAGATCTGTCTCGTCTCTACGAATTATGAAACTTATCCATCCTGAAAACATTCGGAATTTCCCACTCTGCGATATGCCAGAATTCCAGAACCCAAGATCTTCTTGAATGGTATCAAATGAATTTGCTTTTTCGTGGAGAAAGAGTTTCAATTTTAAAATCACACTCAAGAAAGAATCTATTTTTTTGTCGAAATATATATGTTGTCAATTGTTCATTAAGGGTTTGTGAATACTAAATATATCAATCAATCATTTTCGGAAGAAGGAATACATATTTTCATATAATTGTAATATTACTGTTTTTCTGGAGCCAGATTTAATTACCCTTAAAAAATTAAACTTTTACATTGAATACTCTAAATCATGAGGTAGAAATAAACCACTGAAAACTCAGCAACTCAGAACTACATCGAGCTTTTTTTTAACAAAATTTGTTTGAAGTGCGGAAAATAGTAATTGTAATTGTCAGTGGGTAGTAGAGTTTACTCAGTTAACTACCGTTACTAAAATGTAACGTACATTGGTGCGCAGTGAATTTAATAGAAATATTATTTAACATACATGTGCATTAAATTTAATATACAAGTCGATATAACAGAGTGCGTAAAAACTCGAAGTGCTTTTATTTCTTTAAATCTTGTCAAATATTCGCAACTAAAGTAATAATCTAGAATTCGTCGACAGAATTTTTATTTACAATTAAACTGCAACGTATAGGTGGAACTTTTCCCAAAATTCGCTCTAGATGGTAGAATTTTAATGTGAGTGCAGTGGATTGTAGGTTAGGTCCGTTATTTATTTACTTAATTGAACTTTTCAACTGAAAATCTAGGTTATTTTATGTATAATTGGAAGAAGGTATCATATTTTATTATTTAGAGTCGAAAATTAATGCTAATCTTATTTTTAACTTGTGTAAATGGAATTATCTGATTTTTCTAATGAGTGATGAACATGAATCTATATGAAATTTAATGTGCACACTCTTAATTGCGATTTCATACACTTGAGATATTAAATTTAATGTGCATTGATGTATTCAATTTAAGATCATTTCAACATTGTATATTCATGACTTTTAATGTAACTGTTGTACGCTATCTGCAGAATTTTTGTTCAATTTTACTATGAGAAAAAAAGCTTGATATTTTTTGTGTCTCTAACATTCACTGATTACCCATTGAAAATGAAAAAAAGTCTTCAGTGAAAATCTGAAGTACTGTCTGAAATATGTGAAATTTCGCTAAAGCAAATTAAGACAGCACACAAGCATATATGACATTTAATAATAATATATTATTGTCGGATTTCTGACATTGATTAATATGTAAAAGTAATAAGAACTCATCTTGAAAAATTTTAGCCAACCAAGAATATGGCGAGATTCAAATTTAGGGAAGCAGATATGACTAAAAATTATATTAGGTTAAAAGGGATAATAGAATTACAGAAAAGAATTTTTTTAAACACTTTATTAGAATCCCAACATTATAATTGAAAATAATAAATCACGTGCTCGATTTGCATCAATTAAAATCATGACAAAGGTCGTGGGCTTATAAGAACTGTTTTTGGACACAAAATCAGAAAAGAATGAGTTTTTGTGTACAGAGAAACTTAAATAAAGGTTTTCATTTTCTATCTTCTCCAAAAATTGTCTGTTTGAATGGTTCTTGCGTCAAAAGATTTAAGTTGACAAATTGAGGGCAAACTGGTTCCAACCTTTTTGAGTTTTTATTTTCACAAAAAAAAATATTTTCTTATTGTATGAGCAAAAACAGCCTTTACTGACTCTCCTTTTTTATCCAAAATTATAGATCGAGTAAATTATTTTTCAATTATTCAAAAACAGGGGTGGCTTTCTGAGATAACAGAGAGATTTGACACGTGACCTATATCATTCGGGACATAAAAAAAAGTTTTTCCACAATTTATAAGTGTCGAAAATCGACCATCTAACACGTCTTTTTAAACAGTCGAATATCTAGCGGTCTTATATCGTGTGTGATGCTGAATATTATCCGGAATACTGAAAAATTTTTTACATTTTTTCGATAGTTTCACTTTAAGACGCATCTAGAGAATCATAATTTTATTAAAATTATTCATTTTGTAAAAGTTTTTAGTACCACACCACGTCGTTGAAAGATTTTTTTTTATAATCTATATGAAACGTTCGAATTTTTAAAGTTGATTGTCTAGAAACTGGCTAAAAAGCGCGTCTTGCCGCTTGTGAAAATAAATCTTCTAGTAGTAACCTTTCATTAAAAAAAATACGAATCGGACCAAAAAACAACTCATCTGACCCTCTCCTTGTTAGTCGACGTAAAAGAGTAAAGGAAAACTGGTAGGAAAAATAAAATTAGTATAAAAAAGACGGAGAAAAGAAAAAGTGTGAGGATGGTTAAGGTTGACCCTTTCTTTTTTCTCTCTTTTGTCTTTCTGTTGTGTACATTTATTGTATATCTGTCTCTAATGAGCCGAAAAGACAGGTAGTCTCAAAGTCTATTTTTGAATTGTGAAATTTTTGGGTGTTCTTTTTCAGTAAACTAAAAATTTTCATAAGAAAATAGATTTTATTTCGATCTTTAAGAAAATTTAAAAGAGAGACATTAAACAGAGATTGGTTCCAGTCTGCAGGGCTGCCTATGAATGCTTAAGATTTCTTTTAATTGTGGTTGTTGAATAATTAACTCAGTTTACCAAATGATATCTATTTTAGTTAAATATTTTTTAAAAAATTTTTGAGAACCTCAGTAATTTTTTAGAAATGTGTTATTGGTTTGGATTATTACCTTTTCTTTTAGAAAAATGGAATCGTCTGAATAGATTGGTTCTAAATCAACCCACAAAATTCTTTGACTTTCGTCACGTAAAATTGTAAACAAATCGGTTTCTCCTTAAATGTTCGAATAAAAATAACATGTGTATGACTATGGCAATGTGTCAAGTACTTGTTTCCTTGGCATGAAAGATGCTGGGAAGACGATAGCTAGGGGAAAGGAAGGATTTGGTCCCAGTTCGGGTACCACCTACGGACGAGAATGGGACGAGAGACGGGTCTGGTCAGTGGACGTGACTGACGCGCCTCCACCGCCAAATAGGTCTGCTCACCTTGGACGACAAGTTGACAGGAGTGAACGAGTCTGGATATAGGATCAGAAACGGATAGGTGGAATGGAGGAGCGGGTAATGCAGGACAACAGACAAAAGGTTCAAGCTTCCACAATCTACCTTCTACAAGTCTACAGTACCGATTTGCATCCCACAACACGCATTGTGGACCTTCGTCGATTGGTCGAATTCATCCAGTGATTCTCAGTTCAACTCATAGTTCTCCCTTGTTTCCATACAACTTCTGAATTTCTCGCACATCAAAGTTGTTCTCACATTTAGTGCAACTTCTTGGATTCAGTCGCGGTTACAAGATAGACTTAACTTTTTCTGTTTCAATTTTTAAAAGTAAAATAAGTAGAGGGTGTACAGTGTACTCAATTTATTTGAGTTAAGTTGAGCTCATGACTTGGCAAAGTAAGTTTAACTGAGTTCGAGTAAAGCTCAACTCAAAAAAACTCGAGGTGGCTCGTAACTTGTATAAATTCAAAATTTTTGAGCTGGTTTTCAATCTTACGATCAAGCCTAAAAGTCAGCTATATTTTCATAAAAGTCAGTACTAGGAACTAGGGGGTTCCTTGGATGGATCCAATATGGCGTGAGTCAAAATTGTAGGCTAATGGCTCAAGTTTTCAAGCTGATTTGAGTTTTGTACATTGTTTGGAGTTTTTAAATAAAGTTAAGCTGAGCTTGTCATAAGTACATGTATTCTGCTGTTCAACGAAAAAGCCTAGTCAGTCAAATTTGCCATAGAGGTATTTTTCCGTGTACGTATGCTAGAAAATAGTCTCTACGGCAAATGTCACTTACTAAGTTTGTCCTTTGGACAGTAGTATTATGCCTTTTATATTGTTTGAGATTAAATACCAAAAATATCCTAAACTTCAGGCGTCCCTGTAATCGTGGCCGATATTTCTCGCGCAAAAAAAGTTGGAGAAACTATTGCAAGAATGGGTCACTTAAATTTCATATTTCACAATCAATCTCGAAGTACATTCTTCACGGGCTGAAGAATAGATCATCGTCTTTGGTTGAAAAGTTGGATAGAAAATCACATTTGTCATTACAAAATTATGAAAAGTCACTGTGCTGTATGGTAGCGAGACGTGGACCTCGACCTGGACGTACCAAGAAAAGGATAGGAGTTAAGTGAATCCGGTTGGCTTGCAATTCCTGCGGTATATATGCGATAAAACACTAATGGATATAGTCAGTAATAAGTGTGCTCTTACAGAATGTGGTGTAGAAGAAATACTGATTGACAAGTGTGAAAGAAATTCGTTGAAATGGTCTGGTCATGTTGAGAGAATGATGAAGGCTGTTTAACGAAGCAAGTGTACTTAGGTCAAGTGAATGGTAGCGTACCCAGATGTAGACCGATGAAAGAATGGTGGGAATGTGTGAATGAGATTCTGAGAAAAGGATCATTCGCCGATTGAAAGTCAACCGATGATTATAACATGACTTCAAGTTACTCGCTTGGCTGATAGTCAACCGCTTTATGCACGTAAAATGGGATCTGTAGGTTAATTTAAGACATAAGAATTGTTGACATCCCATCAACCCTTCACTTAGCATTTTTGGAGCTGGGTTCATAACTTGCTTATAACATACGATAAAAAGGATAAAAATAAGGTTGCGGAATTTATTTCCCGTAAAAATTTAAACTTTTCTTTATTTTCTTGATAATATATTCCTTAGAATTTGTCCCAGGTTTAGTATGTGAAAAACTTTCACAAGCGACGTATGTTCAACAAATCGAGTTATACAAATAACACTCTTGGCTTCTTTTTTCAATTACAGAATGTCCACAATTTTATTTTTAAAAATCCTTTTGTTTCATTCACTTAAAAACGTTTCTCAAATGATCGCACATTACACATATCGCCAACACCGAGATCCACGCGTCAATCGACCATTTTTATTTTTTCCTCCAAGTGTTCGCGCATCGCAGTTCACGGCCTCGCGCACGCCTTTCTACTAGTGGAAATGAATTTTAGGTCACACGACTGAAAATCATTCAAAAGTTAACATACTCGTCAGTTCATTGTATTATTACATATTTCAGATAGAGACACGGTATTAAAGGTAAAACTATCTTTTTGTGCAAGTCAAGTACCATAAATAATTTTTTAGCAGTATGAACAATTTTATTTTGAAAAATATTAACATATCTCGACGAATAATTATATTTGATGTTAGTCCTTATTTGTTTACATGGTCTCATATCAATATTTGAATATTGATTTTATTCTTGAGTTGTAAAAAATACCTCTCTAGCTCCACTGGGATTCAAATCCAGGTCTTCAGATTGCCGAACTGTTGCTCTTCGCTTGTAGGAGGTAGTGAAGAAATGAATGTCGTACTCTCCGTAGCTTAGTGAGTGAGAGCACAAGACCGACAATCTGAAGACCTGGATTTGAATCCCAGCGGAGCTAGAGAGGTATTTTTTACAACTTAAGAATAAAATCAATATTCAAATATTGATATGAGACCATGTAAACAAATAAGGACTAACATTAAATATAATTATTCGTCGAGGTATGTTAATATTTTTCAAAATGAAATTGTTCATACTGCTAAAAAATTATTTAAGGTACTTAACTTGCACAAAAAGATAGTTTTACCTTTAATACCGTGTCTCTATCTGAAATATGCAATAATACAGTGAACTGACAGGTATGTTAACTTTCGAATGATTTTCAGTCGTGCGACCTAAAATTCATTTGCACTAGTCGAAAGGCGTGCGCGAGGCCGTGAACTGCGATGCGCGAACACTTGGAGGAAAAATGGTCGATTGACGCGTGGATCTCGGTGTTGGCGATAGTAGCCAAAAAAGAACTAACATCAAATATAATTATTTATAAAAATCAGTGTCTCAACAAACATTGACAATACCTTAAAAGTGACAAAATTTTGTAAGATTTTCAAACACAGATCTTTTGAAATCTCATATATATGCAGAATGAGAATTTTCAAAAAACCTCAAAATTAAAATTGTCAAAAATTTGAAACATCTCGAAAACAGGTAGAGATACGTCAAAAATAACAAAATGTTGGCGTTATTGAGAAAGAGGATGTACTCTCAGTCCTCTTTTTGAAGAGATCAACAAATTTTCAAAAATTCCCAAAATTAAAATTAAAAAAAATTTCAAATAACTCGAAAACTGCTAGATATATGTTAAACATAACAAAAATTTGGGGTTATTTACACTCCCAACCCCTTACACTTACAACCCCGATATAAGAACAGTTTCGGGAGTTGCTTCGCACTGACCTTGATCTTAAACCGGGTTCCTCGAAACGAAAATAGTTAGGGACGTGTGAACCATTTCCTAATATTACGCAATCGGTACCGCGCCAGTACTAAACCAGTACTACGCTGACCCTTAGCGCGGTACCAACGCTTAGTATTGGCCTTGCTCCTAGTTTACGACTGGAGCGGCATTATGCCATTTGTAAGGTCCGACATAAGTACGACTTTTCTACCGAGTATGATCTTGTTTATTTTTTACGTTTTTCACATTTTTTGTTGTGAAAATAATTTCACATTTTTATGTTTCAGAAAACCTTAACATTAATAATAATTTTAAATGAAACCTTCGGGAATTTAAAAATTATATTCGAATTACATTATTTTTGGACACTGAAATTCCCAATATTTTACACTTATTTATAAAAATATTTAGGTGAAGTTGTTTTCCTCAGAGTTTTTTTAAGGTTTTGTAATTTCGTAACAAAAAATTATAATTTTTCTTTATAAATCAAGATGACAAGAACTTATCGCCGAGAAAGAGAGAATAGTAGTCATACCGTCTTAATAGTCGCAATTTGTTATCGCTGTGAAATGCAGATTGCCTTGTATTCGATTCACGCATTCTCAAGGCCTTGCTGTCGCGTCGATTAACTCAATCTTACTTTTCGACATACATATCTATAAAGTGTGTATATATTTTTGAATAAAGAAAACAAGTTAAACGAATGTATTCTTTACTGATGCATTTGTCACTTGAAAAAAATAGTATTGTAAAGATCGCGTTTACGCTGAAATGAGAGAAATATTTTATGAATGCTTTGGGAATAGCATAATGTAACATTTTTTTAGTTGCATGCATTTTAGATCATATATTTTTTAATTACTGCATAAAATTCCAAAAATGTTAGTACATTTAAAAAAATTTCTTGAACTGGTACTTTATTTTTGAGAAAAAAAAGTACATATTTTAAAAAAAGGCACTGACTAGTGTTACGGAATTTTTCGTAAGACTAACCCGATCAAGCTTAGCGCTGGGGCTAGACTTACGAAAAATTCTGTAACTTTAGACCTGAACGAGCTGAAAAAGGGTTTAGTCTTACTCTTAGCATGCGAGGCGGCGGCAATCCTCTCTCTCAGCGTCTTGGACCCCTCCTCCACGAATGCGAGCCGGCAGACATTCTAGGAAGGTCATCAACCCAGGCAGCAAACAGGCAGCAAAAATTCAATTTCTGATTTCTGAGACAGACATATTTTACTTAAAATTGTTGAAACTTAACTACCAACCGTAACTAAATCTTGCCAAACACTACAATTTTGCTCAAAATATAAAACCTAAAAAACACAGTAATTAATATTGCCATTTGAGTGCGCGTTGCAATGATTTTTCCAAAAGATAACCTCAAATTTGTGTCAATCACGTATGGGAATCGTGAGCATACATGAGCTAGGTTTTTCGGATATTTCTTAAAACAAGGACAATCAAATATAAGACTCTGTTAAAAAATAGTGTTTCTTCTTGACTGCAAGTGCCGACGTATAGTCTCTTGACGCGAAAAATTTGTGACCATTCACATAACTACTTATTATAACCTTTTCAGATAATAAACACGAAAATAGGTCAGGTTTACTGTTCGTGCTGCAAACCCGACCAACCGCGCTAGTCAAACCGACTGCTCCGCCCAATCAGCAATGCGTCATTGTTTTGCAAAAAAATCAAAAAGTCAATTTTTTAAACATTTTAAAAATATTTAAACCTATTTGAAAAAAATGTTGCTTTAGTAATTACATTTAGTTTTTAGTGCTTTTTCAATTTCGCACAGAAAAAATTTGGCTTATTTTGAGCCGAATATTCGGCGTTATTTTCGAGTTACGATTGAAACAATAGACAAACTATAATCAATTACAGTGAGGAGCTAATGTCATAATTTGAATTCTTGTGCATCTTTATCTTAAGGTAAAACTTGAGAAGTAAAATAATCGCATCACGTGCAAGTGAAAAGTAAAATTTATTTCTTCGTAATTTGAAGCTCAGATTACACATTATTTGAAACATCAAAATATGGTTATGAGCTGTCAGGTTAGAAACAGTTGACAATTTACATTGCCGTCTGAATTTCTAAACTTTTCAGAAAATTTAGGGCTCAAAATGAGACCTTGAAAACATGAGAGTTGAGACGCAGCAAGAATATGTGCAAAAACGACAACATTTTTTTTAAATATGCTACTAGCCCATTGTATATGCCATTTTAAATTATTACACCTACACTTAGTCCCGTATAGGGATGTGAAGTTCGTAATTTCGAGATTAATGACGTGTAAATGTCGGAAATGTTGAAAATTATGGAAAATGACCGACAATTACCAGCACAATCAACTGTTTTCAGGAGCGAGTTTTAAACGATCGATTGTTTTGTTTTCGATTTTTAATGTTTGTGAGTAATTTTATTGCGTTTAACCATAACACATTTCAAATTTCGATACAATTTGTTCAATACCATAATTTCTAATATTTCTAGTCCCGTTTACGTATCTTTAAACACTCAATTTTAGCTTAATATAGTGCACTGACAGTCCCTAATACACCAAACTCTCGGTTTCAGTCCCCTCGGCTTCGGCCTTCCTAGAACGTCTGGCCCACGCAGTTTCTCCGGCGCGCAGGGTGAGAGACGGTGTTCAACCAAGCGTGAAACACCAGCAGCGTATAGACAAAGGCGCAGTGCGAGGGTACTCACGTTCGTACTCACGTTCAGAGATTGCGTAATATTAGGAAATGGTTCTTACGGCCCTGACTGTTCACGTTTGGATCCTCTTGATTTGGGACCAAAACAATTTGAAGACAACCCCCTACACTCAACTGAAACCGAGGTTTTAGTGTAAGTCAGCCTGCAATATGTCCTTCCTAGAATTCTACCAGCTCGTATTCGTTGGCGACGGAGTCTGAGGTGATGAGCGGGAGGCGTTGCGAGAGCTGTGGCGTTCAGCAGTTCCGTAGCTATGAAGCGAGCAGTCTGAAAACTCGCGTGCATATTTCGCACTTATTTTTAAATACACGCGGAAAATTCTCTTTTCATTAATTAGTCTTCATTATTAAAAAAGGTCCATACCTTATGATAACAAATATCTACATTTGTACAAAATTAAGTTAATTAATATGATGTATTCCTACTGGAAACAGTTCATACGGCCCTGATTGTTGACATTGGAGTCGCTCCGCCATACGTCCATGGCCATTTTAGGCAAGAACCAAAATCGGACTTTTATGCGACTTTCAGTGTATATCATGTGAGTCGTTTCACAAGAAAAGGGCTCACTTTGTTGGTATGGAGTTATGGTTAGAGGCATATGTTCGGATAAAGTTCAGACATTTTAGACCCAGAACGAACCCTCTAGGTTAAAAAATGAGGCACCGGGGCACTTATGTAATTGCAACTTCGAAAAACAGTTTTTGAAAAACTTATTTAAAGCTGGCGAGAGCCATAAGCGCACGTGTTATATTTTTTCTTCAGATATAAAATTTACCCACTTCCGGTCACTTCGGGACATAAGTATAACATTTTGTTGTATATTGTGTCGTTTTCCCATAAATTTTAATTTTTTTTTATAGTCTATTTTCACGATTAAAACGAAAATGACCTTTCTTATGAAAAAATAGTCGATAAGAAATTTGTAGACCTTCTTCCGGCTTTGATTTTAAATGAGAAAGGAAATTTATTTACTTAAGGCTCTATCAGCCTTAAGGAATACATCTTCCTCATAATATTCGAGCTTTGCGCTCGATTTTTCGCGCTCACCGTATAATATATACAAATAAATAGTTTAAAGACGATTAAAAAAATTATCTTGATTTACGATTGATCCTATAAAGAAATGTTTAACAGCAATTTTATTTGACCTTTTAAAAGCATAAATTCTACTTTCTTCACTATTTTTTTCTTATCTCGCGTAGTTTGGCTCGAAAATAAAAATAAAAATATTCCAATAATATTTTCCATATTTAAAATATAAACTATGCATCCTACCAGAAAATATTCAGAGGCAAGTTTACAGGTCTTCGTAAAAGCAACAATTTTAATATCTCAACTTTCTCTCGTATTCCGCGTTATTTAACTCAAAATTAGAATTTTCGATTTTTCAAGAAATTTCAAAAAGTTGTTATAACAATCTTGTAGGGCTTTCAAAAAGAAACGCTTTTCTTTTCCTGACTTCTTTTCATATCTTACATTGTTTGGCTTAAAATTCTTATTTTCCTTTTTTTTTTGAATTTTGGAAATGCTATAACTCTCACAATTTTGTTTTTAGCGAAAAAAATCTTGAGGATAAATTGTTCGTCTTGCTAACTACTATGAATATCCGTACATGGAATTTGTAAATTTGAAAAAAATGTAGTCTCAAAAATTTTTTAAATGCTCCAACCTTTTGAATTTTTGTCCAAAACGGCTGGCTAACGAACTTGGCCTTGATTTCACGACACTCAAAGAGTATACCAAAGGCCAATCCAATCGGTCAATTCTTTCGAAAGTTATTGTGCTCACAAACTAAAAATCTACAGAGACACACACACACACACCCACACATAAAGAGAGACATTTTTGTAGAACCATTTTTCCTGACTCAGGGGGTCTTAAAACGTGGACATTTGACAGAAACGGGGGGGGGGTCAAATTTTACACAAATCTAATACATTCTCTGATGAGAATGTAAAAATCTAAATTGAACAAAATTCTTATTATTGAACGTATAGATATTTCTTAAGGTATCCTAATTTACATACTGATATAACGCTAGAAAAATGCATTCGTAAAAAATTCGCAAGCGTCGAGAATCGAACCCTAAACGCCTAAGTTATAATCCGCATGCACTACCCACTAAAAAACCGCAAGTTATAAATGCGCCTCATTAAAATAAAGTCACTCATTCGCTCATGGCATGAAGACTGACCAACACTATACTTGAGCCAGACTAGGCTGCCAAGTCGATGGGAAAAGAAAACACTTGTTTTAATAGTGTGAATTACTTTTGTTACATTTTTTTAGACACTCTACCAATTTTTTGAAATTTTTACAGAAAATTTTGTTGAGAGACACTTACAAATGTGTATGTCTTGGAAAGACGATTAGCGCCAGACCTGGGCCAGATCAGACCTTTCAGAATGGACGGTCTAGATAAAGTTAGACCTGGGACAGATCAGAGCCAGACTTGGGCCAGATCTGATCTTCCAGACTAGACGGTCTAGATAAAGCCAGGCCTGGGCTAGATCTGACATTAGACTGCAATGAAAGCATTTTATCAACAAAAATTGTATTCTAGACTTTACGCAACTTTTAGACGATTTTTCATACCCCATGCAGAAGTTTCTCCATCTTTCCTTATTTAAAGTTGGGTTCTGATAAGGCCCCTATTAGAATTTCTCGTTCAGAAAAAACTGATTGAGGCCCTGTCAGGCTCTAGTGAGAAATTTAATGCTTTGCATAGGTAAGGAAAATCTACTCAGATGAATGCTGGATTAAAATATAATATACTTAAATTAGAAATAAATGTTTAAATTTCTGATACATTAAGAAAACAATCAAAAAATATGCTACATTTATTTGTTAAATTCTTGCAATATTTAAGAATTCAGTAGCATCGAGCTAAGATTTATTGTTTGTAGAAGAATGCCAAATTTATTTTTTCGAAATAATTTTTCGCGAGATAACAGAAGTTTTCAAAAGTGATATAGTAAAATAAGACAAATTAATTCAGATTTATATTTTAACTATTTTTTCCATTAATTTTTAACAGAAAAAAACCCGTTTCATTCTGTCTCTAATTTCGTATGTTCTAACAAGGCCTTAGAAAATAGAAAACAAAACCTCAGACGTGTCGCTGCAAAGCTGGTGCCGAAAGACCTGAATTTCATGCAAAAAAGGGATCGCGTTGATGTCGCAA
>JAUMHM010083259.1:0-13488 GCA_032362435.1 Melikaiella ostensackeni
TAGATTTAAAACATACATTATTTTTCACTTCCTAAATTTGACAAAGACTTTTATCGTCACCTTCGTTCTTAAGTATAAACATACGTCTGTTCTCCGACTGAAACCAGTTTCTGAAATTTTCAGAACTTTATGAAAAATTTGGGAAAGTTATGGCAACTTTGGAAAAGTGATAGAGATTTTTGAAAATGGATGCAAATGTTTGAAACTTCTGGACACTTATGGAAATATTTGAAAACTGTGAGACTTATAGAAGTTTCTGAAGATCGATAGAAATGTTTGGAAGTGTTTGAAACTTTTGGAAACTTATGGAAAGTTTTTTGAATTGATTAAAATGTTTGAAAATGGTTGAAACTTTTGGAAATTGATAAAAATTTATGAAAATACTTGCAGCTTTTGGAAATCTGGAAAACTGTTGGAGGGAAATGAAAATTTTTGAAAGTTTCAAAGATTGTCAGGTTTTATTCAGGGTTGAGAATTCTTATCAAAATTCCTTAGGTAAAAATCATCTTTTCCCATCTTTAAGTCCAAATTGTAGAAGGCTGGTGCCCTCCTCAGTATACAACACAAACCGATCTTGACTCCTTCAATTCTGCCATTGTTTTCATACTTTCCTTTGAATGACCGAAGTTTGGTGGGACTGACGTTATGCATGACACACCGCCTTATGAAGATTTTAGCTGCTTAGTTTGAATACAATACAATACAATGCGTATAAGGAAGCTTGATATCTTATGCATTCTTGAAACAAAGAAGAATGGATGTGTGATAAGAAAGATTGAAAATGGACTACAACTATGGTGAGGAGTAGATAATGAATCACATAATAGCCAGGAAGTCGGTATGATTATGAATGAGAGAGCAAAACAGTATGTAAAAAGTATAAATGTTTATCTTCTAGATAACCAAGGGTAAGAATGAGAGTGGGAACTAGAAGACTATTGATTATAGCTTGCTACACCCCTGTTGATGGTGGCAGTAGTGATGTAAAAGATATTTTCTGGGATTCGCTAAATGATATTCTAGGTACTTGCGATCCTAGTGAAAGAATCATCCTACTCGGAGATATGAAAGGCTGGGCCCGGTTACTTGGTCATTTCGGAGACCCAAGAACGAACAATATTCATAGATTAAACAGAATTGGGGAAAAATATTTTGTTCAGTCGGACATTCAGAATTTCAGGTACATAGAAAAAGGCTTGATCATTACGAATACTTGGTTCAGGCATTAAATAATTCACATGTATACTTGGTGCAAAAGCGAAAGCCACAATACCTGTATTATGATTGACTTTGTTGTGGTGGATGAGAGACTGAGAGAGCTAGTAAGAGATACAAGGGTTGTGCAAGATTCTCAATGTGAAACGGATCACTACCTCGTAGTTTCGAAAATGAGCTCAGGTAAAGGATGGAAGAGAAGCAGAATTAATAATCAGTCAAAGCAAACGTGAGTTAAAATAGAGAATTTCCACAAGCCAGAAGTAGAAATGGTATATCGTGAAAAGCTGAATAAATATTCAGGGCATCATACAGAAGACTAGGAGACGGAATTAGGCAATAAGAATGTACAGGGTGCATGGATAATACTACGGGATACCATCTTCAAGAGTACATCTGAAGTGTGCAGTACTGCAGTGGTAGGAAGAAAAACTGGAGATGCTTGGTGAAATGATGAAATCCTTGTAGCTGTTAACGAGAAAAAGTAAGCGTTCTCGAGAAAGCTGAATATTAAAGGTGTTACCAATGAAGAGAGGACTACACTAGAAAATTATTATAGAGATAAAAACAGGAAAGAAAATATACTAGTCAAAGAAAGCAAGGATAAAATCAAAGTGAAAGAATATACAAAAATGCAAAATGATTTTGAAGGAAATGAGAAATTATTTCGGGAATGGAGTGAAAAGATTAGGAAATGAGGTACTGGCACTGAGTTAAACGGAAGTAAAAATGCTGACGGTGAAATGGTATGGGAAGAATAATGAATGAATAATGAATGGTAAAGGAAGAAAAAGAAGTTGAAGAATATGTGACTGATTTTTTCAAGGTATTGTATGGAGGTGAAGCTATGGAGCATAACAACTGTGACAGAAGAGGATACGTTAGACAATCCCGTTGTAGGTGGCGAAATAAGAGTCGATATCCCCGTCATTTTATCCGTAATTAAATACTAAAGAATGGTAAGACTGCTGATGTGGATATCACCGCTGAAATGCTTAAGAGCGGTGGTGGATATTTGTTAGCTGAGCAAATTTATGAATATGTGTGCTGAGAACAGTGAAGGTCCAAGTGATTGGAGAAAGGCGGTTATCTTTCCACTCTACAAGGAAAAGAATGATAAAGGCGACTGTACTAATTATAGAGCGATTAGCCTACTAAGTACCGTGGGCAAAATATTTACCAAAATACTTATTGGTGAGGTCATAAGAACAACTAAAGAAAGGATCTGGGAAGTCCAATGTGGATTTATATCAGGGAGATCATGTGCAGAACAGATATTTAGCTTAAGACAGATCATAGACAAAAGTTTGAGAGTAATAAAAAAAGTTTTCTGTGCACTTGTTAATCTGGAAAAAGCTTTCGTTAAGGTGGATAAAATTAAAGTTTGGGAAGTCCTGAAAGAATTTAAAGTGAATGATTGGCTTCACTACAGATAAAAAAAATGTGTCTGGGATTTACGGTGATTTTTAATGTTTCTGAGGATTTACAAGCCATTTCCGTGGATAACAGAGGATTTTAAAGGATTCCAAGGAATCCTAAGGGATTTCAAAATATTTCCAAAAAAATCACGAGTTTTCGAAGGATTTTAAAAAACTTCAAGGGATTCTGAAAGATTTCAACGGATTTTAACGGATTTTATAGATTTTAAAACGCTTTCCGCGGATTACAAAGGATTTTATGGGATTCCAAAGGATTTTAAGAGATGTTCAAATATTTCAAAAGAAATCACGAGATTTAAAAAGATTTTAAAGGATTTCAGGAGATACTGAATTATTTTTTTACGAATTTTAAAGTATAGCAGGAAATGTTGGTTGGATTTTGAAGATTCGAAGGGATTTGGAAAATTTTCATGATATGTCAAAAGATTTCACTGGATTTTAATGGATTAGAAGATTTTTGGAGCGGTTTGGATGATTTCATGGGATATCGAAGGATTTTGAGAGATGTTAAGAGATTTTGAAGGTTCCAAAGTATAACCACGGATTTTAGAGGATTTCGTAGGATTTCAAAAGATTTAACGGAACTTCAGAGGATTTCCGAATATTATAAAGGATTTTAAAGGATTTCAAGTAATTTTAGTGGCTTTTAAAAGATTTTAAGGGATTTGAAGAGATTCGGAATTATTCCCACGGATTTTGAAAATTTCAATGAATTGTAAAGGGATTTCAGAGATTTCAAGGGATCTCGTAATATTTCGCAATATTTCACGGAAATCAAGGTTTTAAACCGCTTTTTAGAGATTTTTAAGAAATCCCGCGGAGTTTAAAGGATGATAAGTGATTTTATGGAATCTTGAAGATTTCAAGCGATTTCAAGGATTTCAAAAGATTTAACGATATCTCAAAGAATTTTAAGGTATTTCCACATTCCTTATAGGATTTCAAGGAATTTTCATGTGATTTGAAAAATCTATAGGGATTTATGAATCTTTCAAAAAATAGCCTTACGCAATTAACAGACGTTCCCTTTACAATAATGGGTACTGGTGAAAAAATCGATTTTTTAGCATAAAATATGATTAGCTAAAGTTTTAAGTTAATAAGCATATCAAATTTTTCTGAAATACGTTTCGGGAACATGTTGCCAGAGATTTTTAGGTCAAACATTAGGCAAAAAGTCTGGATAAAAAGTGCATTATTGTTGAATTATTGTAAAAAAATTTAAATTCTCACCTGTGCTCACCTCTGCAGCCAAATCTATTCCAGTGATTGATATCAAATTTTAACGAGAAGTCTGTAGCAACATGTTCTCGATATGTATTGCAAGAATCTTCGATATCTTGAATATTTTTGAAGTTCTACCATTTATGTCATCTTTGAATTTTCGTTTTTTTTCACTAAATACGCTAAAATTTTAAAAAGTATTCAAGACATTGAAAATTATTGCATTATATATCGAGAATATTCTGCTATAGACTTCTCGTAGAAATTTAGTACCAATCCGTTCGATAGATTAGGTTGTAGAGGTCAGCATAAGCGAAAAAATGAATTTTTTAACATAAGATATGATAAACTAAAGTTTTGAATTAAGAAGGATATCGTATTTTTCTAAAATACATATCAAGAACATGTTACCATAGATTTCCAGGTCAAACATTGGGCAAAAAGTTTGGATAAAAAATGCATCATTGTTGTTGCTCTAAACTTCTCATTAAAATTTAGTGTCAATCGGTTGGACAGATTAGGATGTAGAGATGAGCACAGTTGAAAAAATGATTGTTTTTGCAGTTGTTGTTGTTGTTGTTGTTGTTGTTGTTGTTGTTGTTGTTGTCTTACAGTTTCTAAGGCATCACCATAGAATCACGCTTAAACTAATTTTTAGTCGTTGGTCAGTCAGCTGAAAAGTTTAATTGAAATACGTTGAGAACTGCGCCCACAATTCAAAAAGGCTCAAAATACATGATTATTCCAGATAAAGACTCTTGGCAGCTTTCTTTTGTACCTTGCGAAGACTCGCAGCCACGTATCTTGATTTCTTAATTTCTTGCGGCGTTATAGAAAAGTTTCAGTAATATTTTTATCATTTTTCTCATATGAAAAATTTATGAAGTTTTTTTTAAAAAATTCCTAATCTCTACCGCAGTCGTGAGTTTGATCATTTTTTAAATAACATTTGTTACACAATCATACTATATACCTCTGAAGAATGTATGCAAATCAAAAAGTTCCGGTGTTATTGAAAAGTTTCAGTAATATTTTTATTACTTTTACATTATAAACTGAGAAAAATGTTAATTTGAATCAGACAAAAAAATTTGTTTAACATCAGTTGATTGAAAGAAACCAATTTTGCTTTTAAATTAACAAAACATTTATTTAATTTTGATGAATGCAAAAATTTCTTCCTCATTGATTCGAACAAGGCCTGTATTTCATTTAAAGCAATAAATCTTTAGAGAAAACAAACATTTGTCTCAGTGCAGGTAAATATAAGGTTTCATCATACAAGGCTTCATAAAATATAAAAGCTTTATGAACTTGTTTTGCAAAAATCCCTAACCTTTACCGAATTCCTGAGTTCGCATATTTTTTCAAAATGCTGCGTCGAAGTTTTGTGCACCTTCACAATAAAATTGAGTATACAATAAAACTATATGCCTTTAAAAATGTATGCATTCTCAAGAATATTTCTTAAACTCTTCCAGCGATTTTAAAAAACTTGAATAATTTTTTTATTTATTTTTTTTTACATTACAGACAAATATATAAAAAATCGACATATAAGATTCTATAAAATATAAAAACTTTATGAACTTGTTTTCAAAAAATTCCCGATATCTACCGAAGTCGTGAGTTTGATTAATTTTAAAATTGCTACGTTGGAGTTCCGCGCACCTTTCCAATAAAATATAGTACACAATAAAACTATATATGTACCTCTAGACAATGTACGAGTAGTAAGGATTGCTTCTTAATCTCTTCTGACGTTATTCAAAATTTTTGAATATGACTTTTTTATTTTTTTACCGAGCACTTTATTGTATGCAAAATGAGGCGAAACACGTATTATGACACATTCCCTTCAGTTTCTGTTCCGAAGAAACGAAAGTTCTCAGAAGAAAATTAGAAAATCATAAACGTGCGTGCTCTCAAATACGTAAATAGTTCAAAATTATAATCAATTATACTGTAGAGACTGTACAGGCTACTTGTACTGAAATTAAAGTAAAAATAGACTTTGTTGCCCGGCTGGGCTCTGCGTCCCGAAATTTAGAAACACATGCTCTGTTCCCTTATTAATTTTTTTGAAAGTTTTCTATCAAAACTATGTTTTACAAATATTCTCAAATATTTATTAGTGGAGCCAGTGTTAATATACCGCTGCGAAGTACTGTGGGTGTATTCACTACACTGTCCTACTGTAACCTTTTTTTTAAAACTTTATAAGTCGCTATTAATTGGTCACGAGAGGTCATTGAAGATAAGTCAGTAGGTCAATCGACGCATCTCGAAGATGCGAACAATTACATCAAATACAGTACTGTTTGTATTCCGAATATCAAAAAAATTTCTTCTTGCAAACAAGAAAAATAATTTTATTCGAAAATTAAAAAACGGTATTGGCAGGTCCTGAAAGGTCATGAAAGGTTATTCAATAGGTCAATCGATGAGTTTCAAAGACACGAATAATTACATCAAATACAGTACTGTTGTATTCCCAATATAAAAAAAATTCCTTTTATAAACAAGATAAATAATTTTGTTCAAAAATTTAGAAACGGTATTGGTAGGTCATGGAAGGCTGCTCAATAGGTCAATCGACACTTCTCGAAGACGCGAACAGTCACATCATTAATACAGTACTGTGGTGTTCCCAATATCAAAAAGAATTTCTCTTAAAAAAAAAATGAATAATTTTGTTTAAAAATTAAAAAACGGTATTCGTAGGTCATGGAAGGTCATGAAAGGTTGTTCAATATTTCAATCCATGCGTCTCGAAGACAGCAACAATCACATCAAATACAGAACTGTTGTATTCCCAACATCAAAATAGAAATCTCCTTTTATAAGGGAGGTAAATAATTTTTTTAAATTAAAAAACAGTATTAGTAGGTCATGAAAGGTCATAAAAGGTTGTTCGATAGGTCAATCGTTGCGTCTTTAAAACGCAAACAAATACATGATGTATAGTACTGTTATATTCCCAATATTGAAAAAGTTTTTCACATACAAACAAGATAAGCAATCCATTTTGAAAATTATCAAATGGTATTGCTAAATCATAAGTGGACATGGAAGGTTCTTGAATAGGTCTTTCGACGCGTCTGAAAGGCGCGAATAAATATAATTTCATGACCATTACTCTTTTACTGTTCGATATATGGTAAACAGAAAGAAGAAAATTTATGTCGTCACAAACCTCCCTCTATGAGTAAACAAAATTTAAAAAATATTTATCGTTTAAAAAGAACAATGTAAAATACGATTTCAGCTGAAAAAGTCCGTTACTGCAAAAATTATCTTGAGTAAAACTTCTGTTTTAAGTACATTTTGTTATAAGATTTATACATCTGTAGTAGAATTTCAAACAAAATTTCAGGGATAAGAATCTTTTAGGTTGGACTCCACTTCAAAGTGTTCCTTAAGGGTCAGGGTCCGGACCGGACCCTTTAAATTATTAAGGGTACGGGCCCGATCTCGGATCTTTTGAATTTAGGGGTTTTGATTCCTGCAAAATTCAATAAGACAGAGGAAATTGTAAATTTTATATTACACAGGTATAATACAATACAAAGGTATAAGCTGTAAGTTTGAGACCAAACGGATCCGAAGCCATTGGTTTTCTTATAATCATTTTTATTATTTTTGTATTCAATGTGATGTTTCAGTTTGCAACCCATGAAGTACAATTTATGGTAATATTTCAGTTAGAGATATTTCAGCAAGATCATAAATTATATAGTCCGAGACATCTCTGAGACTACACGATGCTCCATGATTCGTTTCGATCTAATTTATAATTTAACTTCTTCTGTCTGATTCGTTCCGAATTCTCATTTTTTCTGTATGTTAACCCTTTTTTCGAGTCAACATCATCATCGTGGGACAGCGAAGGAAGCTGAGACTACGGGACGCCGGAAAAACTTCGTCAACTCACTGCCCTTACTGGAACCTTGGTATTATAATTTGAATTCTCCCGCCAGATCCACCATTCGGCGCTGATGCCAATCTAAGTTCAGAAAATCTCAACTGTAAATCGCTTCAAAATACCGACAGAAAATCTTCTGGATTTTCTACAGGACCTGGATTGTTCCAGAAAAGCTCCAGGATACATCGATTAACCCAGCATCTGTCCCTTTAGGACTTTGAGGCGGTCCTGATGAGAAGATCATACTGTCAATATCAGCTACACGTGGCAGCGGGACTTTAAACACGAAAATCAAAGATACTAATGCCGTTCACATCATACGATCCTGCTTTAGTTTTGTTTTTATCCACGCTACGTTGCGGAAGTGACCGAATCGTGACCGATAAGAGAAGAGCAAAGGGGACATGACGTAGGGTATTACAGTTTATAAATTCTTGAACCATTTCTTGAACGAAGCAGCGCTTACTCTCATTTTGCTCTTAACACTTTAATTTTACTCTTTTCTTTTACCGTCATCGAGGTTTCTCGTAGTCATCGAAAATCAAAATTTATGCCTTTCCCGGGGCCCAAGCCAGGTCACTGAATCGTCGCGGAGAAACATCCAACGTTGTACAACGAATCAGTCCATATGAATTCTTTACTCTAGTCTTGTGAAACGTCCCAGCCCCTTTTGCCAAGAAAGCAATTTATCCTTTTTTCGGTATTTTTGGCCCAGAAAACCCTTGTTAAGAATTTTGGCCCAGAAAGTCACTTTCATAATTTTGGCTCAGAAAGCCCATTTAATAATTTTGGCCCAGAAAGCGGCTTCAATTATTTTGAGGTTAAGTTTCCACGTGGCCTTGGTTTCCCAAGATCGATTCTTTTACATTCAACCTATTTGAAATCTTATCATGTCTATTTGTGAATCATTTTATGAAGTGTTTCCATCAATATTTAGTCGTTTCCCCCAAATCCAAAAATTTTTAATTAGGCGTTCCTTCCCAATGTTTTTATTTTTTTTTTAGTCGACCTTCGCCTCCCTTCTTACAAAGATTATTCTGTATGAAATTAAGCTAGGTTCAATTACTGATTTTTCGCGAAATCGTAGAGTATCGAGATGCAAAAGCGATTACTTTTTAAGCCTACTCGCTGTATTTCGAAGATTTAAATTGTAACCTCATTTGCAAAAATTGTTTTTGTGCCTAAATAATCAAAATAAAACAAAAATGTTAACCTAGAATTTTCTTTTAGAGATTGTTAATTCTTTTGAACTTTGATCAAATTGTGCGTCACCAATCGTATAAATTTCCTTGAATAAATGAAACTTAATTTATTATTATTCTGATTGCTGTTTTGTCATTCACGAGGAAGAAACCTTTATCAAGTAACCACGCCCTCTATATTATTATCCTACTTTTGATTTGAGCTAGCGGAAAGACAATAGGGAAGTTCTGATTCCGGTACATCGTAACCTCAAAAATGTCGTTTGTTTAGTTAAGCTAAGTTAAGAATTTGAGAGTTAAAATTCTAATTTTGATTCTTTTTGATATTTTGCTCGTGCTATCGATATTGTTGTTTCTGACCCAAGAAAAGTCTGGCGCCCGGCATAATATATTGAGATAAATAAAATTCGAAGTAACGGTGCCGAAGGTATATAATCTCTTCCGTGACAAAAAGGGAATAATATTACATCAATAATGAAATATTTGTCATACAAATACTTGTTTAAAGCTGGATAATAAATTATAAGAATCGCTCAAAGTAAAATTTTTATTTGCTTCAAGGTACAAAATGTCGAAGTTGCTGTTGGTTCTTCGTATCATTCTCCTGGCTGTTTTCTTCGCTGCTGTCGCGAAGACTGAGTGCATTCCTGCCAATACCAAAGTAGGTAATTATGATTTATGCACCGAGTTAACGTTAGGGAAAGGTGGGGCAATTCGCACCGCTTTTTTCAATCCCCCCAAAAAAATACTGAATGCCGTCATATTGCCAAGTCGTGTATACTGGTGAAAAGGCTATTCTATTTGCTAACTTTCAGCAACAGAACATCAGTATATATGTTTTTATTTATATAAATTACGAAGTCAAATGTGAAACTGTCGAAAATCGGTTATTTAAAAAAACGTGGAGCAATTCGCACCACTTGGGGTAATTTGCACCACTATTATTTATTTTTATTTTCACGGCATATTTGCAGGTTTTTTTACATCTTTTATGTACCTTAATAATTAGAGTAAAATTGGAACAATTTTAATGCGAAGTTTTGGAATTTATTAATTGAAAATTGCAAAAATGTGAGTTCGAAAAAATTGAAAGTCGAACGGAATCCGATGTCTGATTATAGTTGACTGAAATAGTGGATCGTTCAGAACGTCTGTTCGTGGTGCAAATTGCCTCATGGCCTATCATTTCAATATTAATGGCGTATTTACCAAAACCAAAAGCATATCACCAAATTTGTATGTATCTTATAATCACTAACCATGTGTTGTTCAAAATCACTCACCTGTTGTTGAAGATCTCTCATTAACAATACGAGAATCGAAATTTTCTAACCCAAAAAAATAATTTGGACAATGCTTTGAATACGCGTTATTCCTTGAACAACAAACAAATCACTAATAGAACGCCAACCTCTCCCAAAATTTTTGCTTACTAGCAGCGCCTCTGAAATAAAAATTTGACACCAGATGGCACTCATTACGTTTGAAAAACTCATGCGGTGCGCATTGCCCCATGATTCGAATTACCCCATCTTCCCCTACACATGAAATTCAGGAAATTCATTCACAAGAAATTTTTTAAGATAAAGTGCAAGTGACGAGGAATTATTGAGTGAAATAGAAGAAACTTAATGTCTTTCTAGAAAAAAATATTGCGTATTGTTTACATATAAGTAAATACATTTTGACTTCATGTGGTTTTCCTTTAATCATGAATATTTTTTGTATATAGTGTGTACGAGCAATCCCTGACCCCTGTTGTGGCGATAGTGGGTGTATCGTATTTGATCATGTGCAGGGATATTGCATACATGGTATAAAAATTTCTTCATAATATTCGGTGGAGCTGGACGTTTGATGAATGCCGAGTGAAGGACGACCTGGCATTTATTTAAATTTGTGAATTTTTGCAGTAACTCACTGCTTTTTTGAATGTATTAATGAAGCTTTTTTTAAAATTCAAGTTTATTTATTTAACACCTTTGTTTTTAAAAGTAACTAGCATCATCAATCGTGCGCTACGTGCGCGTGAAGTTTTTCGGTTCACGGGGAAGAATCATTTTTAATGCAAAATAAAAATTTCGAATGAATATTCATTTGTTGAAACTTGTTGAACCTCTTAAGTGTGCGCTTAAATTCTATTTTAGTCATTTTAAACTCTTTGAAAATGAGGTTAAACGGCAGTCGCTTGCCATTCGAGGAAATGAGAATTATAAGTAGTTCGTTTTTGAGGTTATATAAATATAATTTTCCTAAGATTCTTGTGAAAATCCAAAAAACGTTTCAAAGATTTCAGATACGTCGAAAAAGAATTTAGAAAATTGAAAAGAGTTTTTTTATTTTACAGGATTTGACCAAATTTAAAAAAAAATTCATGTCAGTTTAAAAAATATGTAGGACTTTCAGAATTTTAGAAGAAATTTAATAGTATATTATGCACCAAGGAGGAGAAGCGGGACTTCTTATGCCGAGTGTAAAATCTCCCTGATTCTTTTCGACAATTTAAGAAACCGTTTGAAATGTTTTGAAATCTTTTACAATTTTCTCTTAAAATTCATTTTTCAAAATGATGCTGGTTAAAAATTCATGAAAACCTATATTTTTTAATCAAATTTAATTAAAATATGAACAATTGTTATCAGGTAATAAAACATCGCATGTATAAGTTAATGTCAACAAATTTTTAATCAGTCCTGTCAAGAAGATGAAGTCTTTTTGGCGCGAAATGACTAAGATATTCATTTGTTTATTTCATTTTTTTTATAACACTAACATTAATTATGATTTTAAACAATGTAATTCAGCATTGAATTTACGTATATCCCAAACAAAAAATAAAGTATACCAACTAAAACCAAAAACCTCCTCTGCCGAACCCATAACACTGCTCGTGGAACCGCCTTTCGGCTTTAAATTTCACGAGCATTTTTTTCATCAGGGTGGTTCATTTTTTATAATGAAAAAAAAAATTTGAAAACGTAATCGCATAATAGCCTAAATGGTTCATTTTATGATGAAAATAATATGGAAAGAAGGAAAATTCAATCGGATAATATTTAGAAGTAGCGCAACAACCTTAAAGGAACATTTTCCTAAAATTAAATTGAACAGTGGCCTAAATTGTTCTCTGAATGTTAAATATAGTTCAAAAATTGAAGATTTGATTCATTAGTATGCGTGATGTGAAAGTAGGAATTATTAAAGAAATAAGACATCCTTAAAGAAACATTTCTCTTAAATTAAATTGAACAGTGGCATAAACTGTTTCTTTGAATGTTGAATATAGTTCAAAAATTAGAGGATTAATTTATTAGTATGCGCGATTTAAAATAAGACATCTTTAAAGAAACATTTTTCTCGAATTAAATTGAACAGTGGCCAGAATTGTTTCTTTGACTGTTAAATATAGTTTAAAAATTAGAGGTTTAATTTATTAGTATGCGCGATGTGAAATTAGGCATCATTAAAGAAATTAGGCATCCTTAAAGAAACACTTCTCTCGAAATAAATTCAACAGTGCTTGAACAGTGCCGTAAATTGCTTCTTTGACTGTTGAATATAGTTTTAAAATTAGAGGTTTAATTTATTTGTTTGCGTGAAGTGAAATTAAGCATCATTAAAAAATTTAGGCATCCTTGAAGAAACATTTCTCTCAAATTAAATTGAACAGTGGTCTAAATTGTTTCTTTGAATGTTAAATATAGTTTAAAAATTGAAAGTTCGATTCATTAGTATGCGTCATGTGAAAGTAGGCATCATTAAAGAAATAAGACATCCTTGAAGAAACATTTCTCTCAAATTAAATTGAACTGTGGCCTAAATTGTTTCTTTGAATGTTAAATATAGTTTAAAAATTGAAAGTTTGATTCATTAGTATGCGTGATGTGAAAGTAGGCATCATTAAAGAAATAAGTCATCCTTAAAGAGACATTTCTCTCAAACTAAATTGAACAGTGGCCTGAATTGTTTCTTTTACTGTTAAATATAGTTCAAAAATTAGAGGTTTAATTTATTAGTATGCGTGATGTGAAATTAAGCATTATTAAAAAAATTAGGCATCCTTGAAGAAACATTTCCCTCAAATTAAATTCAACAGGGGCCTAAATTGTTTCTTTGAATGTTGAGTATAGTTTAAAGATAAAAGTTTGATTTATTAGTATGCGTGATGTGAAAGTAGGCATCATTAAAGATATAAGACATCCTTGAAGAAACATTTCTCTCAAATTAAATTGAACTGTGGCCTAAATTGTTTCTTTGACTGTTAAATATAGTTTAAAAATTCGAGGTTTAATTCATTGGTATGCGTGATGTGAAATTAGGCATTATTAAAAAAATTAGGCATCCTTGAAGAAACATTTCAAAATTTGGACCTGCAGTAGTCAAGATGATACAATTTTTATTTCGAAACCATGAATCTCTACGTAAAAGCAAAAGTAGGAAATCATCTACTTTTGAGAAAAATAAGAAAGATTTTGTTGGGAGT
>JAUMHM010083260.1:0-13486 GCA_032362435.1 Melikaiella ostensackeni
TGGCACAGGGACCCTCCATCCGCAACCTGAGGACGCGTTCGGTGGCTTTGTCATAGGCCCTTCGGTTCGACTCCAAAGGAACCGAAAAAAAAAAAATATATATATTCTTGAGGTTCTTTAAAGATTGAATAAGCTTAGTTTTAATTTATGATTACTTTTAAATAAAATTAGTTTTCAAGAATCGTTGGCAGATTTGGATAAGCGTTCACTCTTCTGAGAGGAATTGAGCTTCTTCCATTTTCGTAATCTACCTTATTCTCGTTCTCATTGTTCCGTATATAAGATGCGGTGTTTAATGGCATATTCTTAATTAACGCATAATTCCAAGATATAAATGGAATCAGGAAGATTACCACTAATGTTAAAGCAAGGACAAATATTACTAGTATCCTCATTGTAACTTCTGCATTTTCAGTTAAAGCATGTGGTTCAGTCATTATGATTTTTGTTTCTGAGCAATTTAGATTCATTATATATTCTATCATGTGGCAGAATTATGTTTTGAATCTCGATTTCGCAATTTGGATCCATCTGTAACACTTCGATGTTAATTACTTCAATGAATACTTTCTTCGTACCCGGACAATTTAAATTTATATTTTGAACTGATGTCGTCGAATATAACCATCCAGAATGTGCTTTCAAAGGGATCCACATTGGGAAGTCGCTGAAGTTAATTTTATAATCGCATTTATATGGCATTGAGATTTTTAATATTGTTACTTTACAAATAAAGTTCTTTATTGCAACCTGAAGAGGTGGGAGTGAAGTGCAAAGTTTCAAACCGGATGTTGACTCGTGACCATTCCTAAAAAATGCATCCGTTGCTTCAAAATACGTTTTTTTGTCATGTGACAAGCCTACGTATGTTATTTGTGGTTTTATATATATTGCACCGTATGTTTTGTTTCAAAATTCAAAAATATAGGCGATGGATATGCCTTAAAAATAGTGAAATTTCCACTTAAAGAAGTAGGAAGACTCAAGGTAAAGATTACATTACTGTTTATGCGAAATGAATTAATTTTTGAAAATTTCTTGACGTCTTGAAGGGAATCTTTTGATGAAAATTTTGATAAACTATTCCCTTTTGCTGAAATTTCCTATGATCTTGACAAAGGTAGTGAGAAAAACTTAAGGTCTCATTGATTACTTGAAAATGAAATTAACTTAGATAATATTTGCTCTAACGCATCAACATAGATCTCGTAACCTGTGTTTAAATTTGCAATCCATTCGACTGCTTTTCCTCTGTAAGCTTCTATTTTTGTTTTCGACATCTGACTTTCGCAAGTGGAAATCTCTTTTAACTTGTGTACTTCTGTCAATATTTATGATGAAGGATTTTCACTTGAATAAATATTTCTCAAAATACTTGAATAAATATCATTATTGGTTACGACTGGATTTCTAAATGCTAATTTGAACGAGTTAATTGGTTCGGGAATAGGGAGGTTCGATGTTGGATTAAAAGGGTAAGGTTTAATTTTCTCCGCTAAGTTCGCGAACTGTCTCATTGCCCTTCCTTAGTCATTTTTAAGAAGAGAAGGAAAAAATGTATATTTGTTTAAATAATGTGAACGACGTGATTTTGTCGTCCAGCTATATCCTCTAGTTGTTCAAACGGATAAGGTGATGGATTTTCTGTGATATTTATATTACCTAAACCCTTGCTGGATTGTGCACTTGAGTTTTCCTCCTTTCCTCCCTTGTTTGTCTCGGATGGTGTTAGTTCAATCTGCGTCTGTTATCTGTGAGGTAAGTTGGTTGTAGTAGTAGGGTTCGCTGTAACTGTACAATTCTTGGTTGTAGTAGAGTCTGGCAGAGTCGAGGACAGTTGTAATAATAGATTTGTGACAGATTTCCAGACGGCACCCAAAAGATAAATGGACCAACCGAAGTCTCTGTGTGATGCGTATCCATGGATTAACGTATCCGCAATTATTTTCACGACTCTAATTACAATTACTATTCTGTTCTCATATGCCGTACTAAATATACAAATTTGGAGTTTATATATGCAAATGAGTCCATGCTGTCAATTTGGATATGTTTATTGTGTACCAATGTATTTCCAGGTTGAGTTTCATAAATTACTAATTTTGGATGCTCTGTGCGAATCAGGAATATATTGCAAAATGGTTGAATTGCTGTTTGTGCCAGAATAAAAGTTATATCTTGCGTAACTAATGAGAATAATACTTCTGATCTCTTGGTACTATTATCGTATGATTTATTTGCCGGTCCTTCATATAAAATTTGATACTTTCCAGAGTCACACATTTTTATTGGTAACCTATCCCAGAATGTATGGCCTTCAATTACGTCAAGGCAATTTGTATTTGATAATGAGCAAATTATTCCGGAATTCTAATGAATTTTATTTGTATTTAAATTTACTGTAGCATAATATTCTGTTAGAAGGATTTTTTAATCAACATCGACAATCACATATTCCCAATTTCCAAACTGGTCTAAATATTGCGTCCCTGAACATCTACCGTCCGTTCCTACTGAGCCTGCTAGCATTATTTCGTGGTAATTTGTTACATTCACTTTTAAATCTGAGATTTGGCTGTTAGGTCCTGTAATTAATACTCCTGTCAAATGCAATATGTTACATTGATCTCTGGTAACATCTAATACATATTCCCTTTTACCGCTAGAGACTGCAGAAACATGCGAGTGCATGCCACAATACTGAATCGTTCGCTTTATCTCTACTTTGCATTGAATTACCTCAGTTGAAGTGTAGTCGCTTATTTGCAATAATTGGATATATTTTTCAACTACTTGTACTTGCGTCCGTTGTTTTTCGGATTCTCCTACCTCCAGTAGCGATATTGTTGTTATATTTAATTGATTGGACCCACAGTCGTATCCCACGATGGCTTTAACTTTTTCCGTACACCTGAAAAGTAGAAAAGGGACGATAAATTTTCTGATTTTCGTTCCCATTTTCTGGAAAAGGAGAATTTTTCCTATTTGAATTTATTGAATTTATTTTTATTTTACGAATTTATTTTACGTATGTAAGGATCTTATTTTTATTTGAAAGAATTTGCCTGAGTTTTAATTTAAGATTCATATATTTATTTTATATTCTTAATTCTTTTGTTCCTTCATTCATTCTTGATCAATATTTATTATTATAATTATAATTTTATAAATTCAACTTCCTTCTGTTATTTCATGGATTCAGAATTTCAGATTTGAATTGGTTTTTTCTTAATATATCAGGACGTAAGAAAATAAATCCTTCAAGAAAAATACAGAACAGATAAGCAACTATATGTCTGTGAGGAATTGAACCTCAATTTATTGATGCCCTGCGCATGGGCTTATTCGAACAAACGCACCAAGCCAGTAGTGCCTTCTGAACTCGCGATTCAATCTCTGGGGACCTAACTTACACAGGAATTTTCATATATATTTTTCAGATTTTCAGACTTAAAAATTATTATTTTCACAGGATCAGGATTCTTTAAACAAACAAAAAAAATTTGTAGATTTTATATTAAAGTTTTCAATTTTCACCGTTTCCTTGAATTTTAAACTTTTTCAGAATTTCACATATAACGTTTGTCTCTTGGGTTTCAATAATTTCAATAATTGAATTTTCTCAGAATTTCTTGAATGTCATTTATCTTGGGATTTCATAATTTTCAACATTTTGATTTTTTCAAGATTTCTTTGGATTTGAATTATTTCATAAATTCTCAATTATCATTTTTTATCAATTTTAATATTTTAATGTTTTCAGGATTATTCTTAAATTCTATTCATTTCAGAATTCCTTATCCATTACTTTTCTTAAAAATTCATCAATTTTAATATTTTTAATTTTTTTCAGGATTTCTTAAAATTTAATAATATCAGAGTTTCTTAATTATCATTTTTCTCAGGATTTTATAAATTTCAATAGTTTAATTTTCTCATGATTTGCACATTTTAATACTTGAATTTTTCCAATATTTGCAATTTTTAATACTTCAATTTTCTCTGAATTTTGTAAAATGTAATTACTTGAATTTCCTCAGGACTTCTTTCTCTCAAATTTTTTCAGTTTTTATTTCTTTTTATTACGCGCTATATTTAAATGAGATATTTTTAATCTATTGATGTGCACCACTTTTGGTTTACCGTCAACAATTACTTCGATATTTCTTTGTCCTAGAATTCCTAAAACTTCATATGGTCCTGAATACTGGTCTCCAAATTTATGCGGCTTAGGTCCTTTTAGCAAAAATACGTTGCCTCCCACTTTAAAGTCCTGCGGATTAGTTTTTTTATCATAATAAGTTTTGGATTTTTCCTTGGCCGAAATCAGATTTTGCCTAGCTAAGCTACGCATTTCGTGTAATCCAGTTATTAACTCTTTCGTATAATCGTCATACGTCTCTAATTTTTCTTGTTCCAATGGAGGTTCGCTAGATGGTTGACGAGCTAATTTTCCAAAAACAAGCTCATGTGGCGTGCATTTTGTTCCATCATGCACCCTTGTGTTATAAGAAAATGTGGCTAATTCTAACCAATCATTCCATTCAGAATTTTTACCTATAAATTGTTTTAGATATTCTCCTAATACGTGGTGAGATCGCTCGAGTGAACCATTTGATTGTGGGTGAAAGGCTGTCGTTTTAAATTGACGTATTCTGAACCTTTTGCCAATCTTTTTAATAGGTTGCTCAAAAAATTTCGACCTTGATCTGTCAATACACCTTTTGGTGATCCATAAATACAAATAAATTTTTTCACAAAAGCATCTGCAATTGTACTTGCCTGTTGATTGGGCAAAGCTATCGCGAGAGAAAATTTTGTAAAATTATCCTGAATAGTCAAATTGTATTCATTGCCTAATTTTGTCTTTGGTAGAGGACCAACAATATCCATTGATATTTTGTCAAAAGCTACACCAGGAGTATCTGTAATAACCATTGGGTTCTTTGTTTTTACTTGGACTTACTTTTTTAATTGACATTGCAGACAAACCTGAATATATTTCTGGATATCAATTTTCATATTTCGCCAATAAAATTTCTGACGTATCCGATTGTACGTTTTTGTGACGCCTTTATGGCCACCCAATGCTGATGAATGATTTTCTTCAATTAACTGAGCACGTTGCTCTTTTGTTGGGTACTGAGTGATCCCTAAACATACAATTATCTTTATATTTGAATCCGAAAATGTTGATTTTAGTGTTGATAGAATTTGTTCCCAGGTAATCTGATTGACGTTTGCTGTTTTTGCAATACTGACTGATCGTGAATTTAATTTTGTTGCCATTTCATAGAGTGAAATTATTGAAGATTTTATATTTTCTAGGGTTTCTAAAAGGTTATCCTTTATTACTGATTCGATGGGGTGGGCAATGTGATATTGTTGATTTTTACGCATTTCTTTTGCAACACCTTTTTGCAAATTGATAAATTTCGGTAATTTATTATTTTTAGATAATCCTTCTGAGCCTTTATTGCGAGGGGCTCCCTCACAAGATACGAAATAAGCATAGTTGTCCTTCCTCATTGATAATTGATCCCGGCATTCGACTATGTTTGGGTATTGATTTTCCTTTTCTATAGGGGGCGTGTCTAAGGGTGTGGTTTCCTTGTCCCCTGCATTGACTGCATTCTGGGGGTCTTCATATTGTGACATTTTGTCGGCCATCGCTTCTTCGTCTTGGAAACTAATTTCTTGAGAATTTTGATTTTCTTCAAGATCCGACTCTTCTCCGTCACTGCTATTGATATAATTATTTTCGTTTAATACTGCTTCTTCGAAGTCTTGGTCATCTTTTTTCTCAGGTGAAAAATCTGACTCAGAATCGGAACTGTCATCTGATTGATTTTGCTTGGCGTTTTTCTTCTTTTTAAACGATTCAGGCCCTCCAACATCCTTCTTGGGTCTTCCACGTTTTTTAGTAAGTGAGAGGGGTGCAATATATCTTCCTTTAGCGGTATCTTTCTTAGGCCTACCCCATTTTCTTGGTTCTGTTTGTGGTGGATGAGTATTCCTTGGATAGAACTCTTTATTCGGCCTGCTGTGTTGTCTTTTTAACGGGGTTCGAGGTGCTTTCTCAGAGTCAGGTTTACTATCTACTTTGTGTTCTTGTTGCCTTGCTTTCCCTCGAGTTGGCATCGCGTAAAATTTCTCTTTGACTAGATCTCTGTTTCTTTCAGAAAAGGGTTAACCAAAAAGGATTGAAAAAACTATTAAAATGCACTGTATGATTTGCGAAAATTTTATTTTGTTAGGTTTCGTTTCAGATTGTTTTGAATCGATTTCACTTCTATCTCCGTTAAGATTTTTCAAGACTTCATTGATTATTTCTTTTTCACAAATGGTAAAATTTTGGGATGTTGAAGGCAAGTTTACACTATCTTCATTTTTGACGTAGAAATAATCACAATATGAGTCTATTGGTTCCTCTTCGCCTGATTCATCGCTTAGATCCTCCCTTTTAATGAAATTAACTGGATTCCTAGATAATGCGTCCGCATTTACATTAGTTCCTCCCGCTTTGTACACTGCGTTATAAGTGTACTCAGATAGTTTCAATCGCCATCTGGTGACTCTAGAGCAAGGATCTTTGGTATTTAGAAACCAAACTAGTGGTTTATGGTCTGTTATTAATGTGAACTTTCGTCCATAAAGGTATGAGCGAAAATGTTTAACACCATCAACAATAGCAAACGCTTCTTTTTCGTAAGTATCGAATTTTTTCTCGTCATCGCTCAAAGCACGAGACCTATATGCAATTGGATTATCCTTGCCTATTTGGCCTTGAGATAATAGACTTCCTATTGCGTAACCTGACGCGTCAGTTGTGAGGAGGAATGATTTAGTCTTTAGTGAAATCAGGACGCGCTAGAATGGGCTCCTCACACAATCTCTGTTTAAGGGTTTCAAACGCTTCCTGCTGTTCGTCCGCCCATTCAAACGGGACGTCTTTTTTCAGTAGTTGAGTCAGAGGTGATGCTATTTTAGAAAAGCCTTCAATGAACCGTCTGTAATATCCCGCTAGTCCCAGAAATCGTTTAATATTTTTCGGGGTTTTAGGTACTGGAAATTGCTGTGCAGCTTTTAATTTTTTCATATCAGGGCGTACCCCATTTCTATCGATAACGTGACCCAAATGATTCACTTCTGGTCTCAAGAATTCATATTTGTCAGGCTGTAATTTTAGATTAGCTGATCTTAAACGGTTCATTAATTTATTGAATTTTTCTTCATGTTCTTCGAGGCTGTCCGCGTGAATAACGATGTCATCAAGATACACGAATAATTCGGTACCTTGTAAACCCGTGAGGACTATATCCATTGGTACGTTATTGGGAATTACATTAAATATTGTGGGGCGACCGAAAATTTTTATTTCTACCTGACCTAGGGTAAATACGGAGTGATCATTGATCCCTGTAAGTCGTAAACGTTCCCCTTCATTCACGTAAACTCCTGACTGGACAGCTGCTTCTTTTAGCAGATTCAGACCAGCCCCCGTATAGATCATCAAGCGTACTGGGTTAGACAAGCCTACCGTTTGTAAAGTAATGTGTGGTATTGTACTACTTATCGCAAAATCTTCATGTTCTGTACTATTACTGCTAGTTTTTTCAAAGTTAACCCTTTCTTACCGAATCTCATGTACGTTTAATTCATGTTTAGATTTTTCTCATTTCAATTTTTCTTTTTCTGGTGCATTTAATCTATATTTTGAATCCCCCCCCCCCCCCGTTGCACCCGTCGCAGGGAGGCTGTTCGCGTTTCCCGACTGCGATTGTCCTAATCTTCTTGCATTATTCGCTTCTCTCAAAGTGCATTCCCTCAAGATATGACCAGGTTTTTGCAATAATTACAGATTACATTTTGCGAATGAACTGAAGGATTTGAATTTTTTCCAAAATTTTGAAAAGTATATCAATTTTGGAAATTTTCCGAATTTTTATCTGGAAAATTTCTTGGATTTTGGTTTTGAAAATTTCTCGAATTTTGATTTTGTTGATTTAAAAAATTTGGTCGATTTTGGAAGTTTGATTTATTCTGGAAATTTCCTTAATTTTGGTAGTTTTCAAAACTTCTATTATTCTGAAAGTTGGGTTGATTTGAAAAATTTGGTTTAAAATTTTGAAAGTTTCGTCTATTTGGAAAATTTGGTCTGTTTTGGAAGTTTTGGTTACTTTGAAAATTTCTCGGGTTTTGTGAGTTGAATTGACGCTGAGAATTTTGATAATTAGATTGTTTGAAACTTGAATTTTCAGGATTTGGAAAATTTTAACCAAGTTTTCGACATAATGGTGCTGTATGGCCCTTATTTCCGCAAATTTGACAATTAACAATATCTTCCTGAGCTAAATTTACACGGTTTGTTCGTGTTTTGTCGCTTGAAATATTCACACCGTCCTGATCTCTTTTATTATTTTTCCTCAATAAATAGGATGCGTTGAATTTTCTTTCAGCCTCAAGGGCTGCAGTGGTCGCATCACGAAGCGTTTCTGTGGGTCTTATTCTTACTTCTAGTTCTGGTCTCAAACCTCGAGTGAAACAAGCAGATAAATCATGTTCCAAACCTGTTCTAAAAGCTTCATCGATCACGCCATTATTATTCATTTTATGGGTGTCAATTATTTTATCCGCGATCTCCTTCATTCTATTTGCGTATGACAAGACATTTTCTTGTTGCCAAATAAAAATATGTACTTCCTAACTCACCCTGTAATTGATATACTGATTTTTCAGGTAAAGAAACGTTTTTTAATTTGTTAATTAATTCTTCCAGATTTGCAAAAGCGCTGCCGTGAATGCATTTTCGCGCTTCTCCCTTGAGCATACCTCGCAATAATTTTACCAGATTTCCTTCAACTGTTGCAGGAAGTATTTCTTTTGCTTCCTTACAACCTTCAATAAAGTGGTCCAATGACCCTGACTGCCCGTCAAAAAGAGGGACCATTTCGACCGCGTCGCGTAATGAAACTGTTTGGTTATTCGGAACATGAATATATTCCAGTGGCGGGGCAGAATTATTTGGGGACGAATTATTTCCGAACATCTTACTAAAATTGTTATTTTCGTTATTTTCAATTAGACCGCTTGGACCAGGGGTAATTTTCATATCACTTTTCACTGAGGTTGAAACTTTTTCTTCGGTTTTTATAACGTCTTTGAGATCGCTTTTTCTTTCCTTAATTTCGTTTATTACTTCATTTTTATCTATTAATTTATTTTCATCTGCAATTTTATTTTCTTTCGTATTTTCGGGTTTTAAAGTTTCATCGAATCTATCCACAAGTGTAGAATTAATAGCACTATTTCCTAGATCGAAATCGGAAACTGTAAAATTGAAATCACTCGCGTTCTCATCTAACTTAGGACATTGTGCTTCTATTGAATGGTTTAATTCACTGTTTTTTAAATCAGGTATTATTGGTGTACTACCCCGGGATGACAAAATTATCTGATTATTTGTCCGCACTTGTTCAGCCAATGCCTCGTTTGTCAGAGTCTGACTTCGCGTTATAAGTTGAGGATCAATATTGTTTGTCATAGTCTAACGGATTCATGCCTTCTGGTTCTTTTTTTTTTAAATGTTAACTCTCCTCGAAAAAGAATTAATAATTAATTACGCTCATTCACCGGCTTTTTGTACTTGGGCCGATGCACCAAAAATAATGAAGTATGTTACGTCAAAAACGTAACACGCCATATTATGACCCTTTAAAACAATCGGTAGGTTTACCTTTACTGTTGAATGAATCAGAGATTGATTCAACAGAGGGTCCCTTGGTACAGCCTAATGAAATTATCGAAACAATTATAAGGATAAATTCTTATTTATTTAATACAATAAGGTCAGATTGAAAAAGACTTGGAAAAAGAATGGGAAGGGTTTTTTAAATATGAAGTTGAGTTGAGAATCCAGAAGTCGAGAATCCTTGTCGGGTCAATGAGAGGAAGCTGCTTCCTTTAATCAGAACAAGGATAGTCAGAAACTAAACTGCTGAATCTCAGACTCTTACTGGAACTGGAACTGATGTGACAAGATCTAGCCCCCTTATATACAAAAGAACCACATTAAACATGGCGTGCAGTCAAGGGCCACCCCCGGCTTGGGGTTGATTCTTTTTCTTATTTGTTGGCCATTCCAAATTTATTTCCTAGATGGTATCCCTCGGGCAAGGTTATTTCACCATTTTAGAATTACCTAAGTGGATTTCGTAGATACGGGGAAACTTGTGATCTAGTTTACGATGGCTATTCTTACTTTTTTATTACCTTCCGAACGGAGGGTGCTGGCTTGAATCTGCACCTTTCCTGTTGCGTGACTACGAGTATAATAGACATATCTAAACTGATGAGTCACCCTCTCTATTATGCTAGCCCTTTAATAGTTTCTTCTCGTTGACAATGATAATATTTCTTTTTTCGATTACTTGGACCGACTTTTATACTCATCCAACCTGACTAATTATTGTATTTCCCTAGAGTATCTCGTTTACAGTGCTCATACGGAAACAATATAATTTTTATAGCGGTGCTGTTCATTAACAATGTATTTCACTTAAATAAATTGTCACAAGCATTGATCGCCTGAATAAAAGGTTACGTGACGTAACACTTCCCTCCTTTGCATCGAAACCATAGGTCATTTGTTTTAACAAACGATCCTTGGGTTCGATTCCTCGGAAGAGGCCTGTCTACAATTCCTATTCCAGTTTCAAGAGAGTAAATACATAATAAATTTTTGATTTGAATCTAAATCACAGTATTCTTGATAACACAAAGTTATGAATTATACACGGAAAAGGGGTAATGAAAAATATTTGATTTTATGTTTTATTATTTTAACCTTCTTCCTCTATGTATCAAAGGTATAAACAAATTTTTATACTGGGCAAAAGTATTAGCCTACATTAAATATCGACGTATTCATGGCTATAAATTTACTTATTATCTTTTCGAGGTAATTATCCACTGTGCGCAAACGCTTGAACATTTTACGTTTCACACGCATGACAGATACTTCCATACTATCGACGAAAGCCTACATGAAATTACAATCAATACTATTCTAAAAGGGGAATAGTTAATAATTATACTATAGCTGATATTTGCATAGGAATTATGACATAATACATTGACTAAATGATTTACATACTTTTATCTAAGACAACATACATTTTTTTTATTTTGATAGTTTTTTAAAGACCTGTAAATTTTTTATAGATTTTGTTTTGTTTTAACATGAATGCCAATTAGTGGATTATTGAGATTACAATTTTTGTGAATTTGCATGCATATTGTGCTAAGTTTTCAATTCGAGAAGTCTAAAATATAGAACCGATCGCTTCAGTCATTCAAATTCATACTGAACTATCTTACAATTTACTTTCACAATTAAATCTGAGTGTTTATCATACATAACTCTAAGTATTGAAAAAAACATTTTTTTGCCTTTTCTTTCAATTGATTTTCAATTTGTCGCATGACCCCCTCCCTCCTTACTCAAAAAATGGGGGTTGAAGAATCCACATTGTTTTAGCTAATTAAAGTGGAAGACTGGTCATGTGCCAAGAATATACAGCCTTATGTGAGCATATCTATCTAAGGGATATATCTATATAATAATTTTGATTACATATCTTAGCTTATTCTTCAAAGTTTCTATTTCGTCTAGGCTCGTTACAATACTGTGCGGTATGATATCGTGAGAAGCATCTTTGACAAGAATTCGTCCATTTAAATAACCTGATGCGCCCATCAAAATTTTGGGCAATTTCGCGTTCTGCTTCTACTTCTAATTCTTCTCGGAGATCATATTTTGTATGTATAATCTGCAGGATTTGTCCTGCAGCGCCTTGTTTTGCTTTGATTTTAGAATTCCCTACTTCAGTGGATGTAATTAACTCTGAGCCCTTTCTTGGGGAACAAGTTGTTCGGAATAGTGGATCTTTCAATCCAATGTCCTGAACATAGAAGTTCAGTTTTTGGAAATCATATTCTACGCTCAGGTTATTAAGTATCAGAAGTGGAGTGTTATTTGTAGCTCCCATTTCTGAAATAAAAGTTGCGATCTTTGTTAGAAGGTTGGATCAAAGATGGAAACATTTAAGAACTGATATGAATTTATTTATAATACTAGAAAACGAAAAGGTAAGTGCAACTTTTAATATTTACTCACATCATGCAAATATTAATAATTAATAAAACTGAATCTGGATTATGACAGAATAATACAATTGACTATAAATTACGTTAACTCAATACAATTCTATCCTGTCTTCTGAATCTGAGGAAAGAAAAAGAAAAATTCTCAAATCTCTTGTAATCATAATATCTATGTGTTTAGATATCATTGAAAATAAAAGATCTTATTAATGTGTTTTTTTTCTCTCGTAAATCCTAAGAATAATTTGAAGTACAAAATTATCATTAGAACTTATAAAATAGATGGATAGGGATGTCAAGAAGTAAGGGTAGACGACATGCCGAGCTATAGAAATAATATGTGGGCGTTCAAGGGCCTTTAGAAAGGTTTTTTAGACTATAGAAAAAAGATACAATTACGAGTTCTAGGATTGATACTCGAGTCTGAGGGTAGGTGTGTCCTGAAAAAGAACTGACCGGAATTGGTCATCTTTCAGATTCTGTGTTTAGAAAAACAGAATGAGAGGAAAAGGTAAATATTTGCGGTCTAGTTCGTTCCGATCTTTGAAACCGTCCGGTTTAATTGTGTTTTAGTTTTCACTTTCTGTTTGTGGTTATTATCTTCTTTCTTTTTTGAAAAAAGGGAAAAAAATCAATCAGCGAGTAAGAAATATATCTAACTCTTTAGAGCGGGGCATACATCCCAAAAGGAGAAGGGAGCTTGAGGCTTTGGGGGCAGAAGATGTCCCTCAAATGTATTCTGATCTTTGGGCGAATGTGAATTATGTGTTAAGGATTACGTTGACTGTATTAAATGTGACCTTTTTGGTGCCGGACGTTGGGCATTTCCAACCAGTGCGCCGCAAAATAGAGATTGAATGCGAGTTAAAATACGAACTTGAAAGGCGCGGCTTTAAGAGGGCTGGGTACATAGTCTTTTGGAAGGTTATTGCTCTCCACTATTTTCTCCGAAAGTATACTGAAAAATATGACTTATGTAGTATGCCTGGATTCGTAAAAGAATAAGCTAGGACTCTTATTTGTCAGATTTTAATAAACATTTATTATATTTAAAAAATGCTTGGTCAAAGTTACCCTACTTTTGAAGACTAATTTCTCGGCTTGTAATGATTATTTCACAAATTAAAAAAATAAGAGTCATAGATTGATTCTTCATCCACAAATGTATGTATATAGTTTAAAAAATTTCTTAAATAAATGTGAAAAAACAGTGGAGAACGAAGTTTCTACATGGAATAAAAATATAAGGCAAGCAACTACCGATCCTGGCGGCCAAATATTGAGGAGACCCTTGGGCACGCCCACGCTGTTGTACTCACTG
>JAUMHM010083261.1:0-13485 GCA_032362435.1 Melikaiella ostensackeni
AATAAGAAAATATCACATTAATTAAGCCTGGGCTAATGAGAGCGTGCCAGGATATTGTTGCATTATAGTACAATCTCCCTGTAAACATATGCTCTATGGCACATATTTCCAAATGAGAATTTTTTTTTGCAGCAAGATGGACGCTTCCACACAAGTTTTTCGTACCACCAACTAAACAAAGCTGATGCCAGTACTCAAGCTGGTTCAGGAGTTCCAACCATAGTGAGGAAACGAGTCAAGCAGGCTTGATCACGTGACTGCTGTCAGTCATGCCCTCAAGTGAAATTTTGTCTCGTCCAAATCATTTGTGCCTGTGCCTAGATATTCTGGCGGTGTTTGATTTCGTTGGCTATTTTCCGCCTTTGATAGCTACCGTTTGCGTTTCCCTGACCTATAGTATTTCGAAAATCGCGCTGTACGTGGCTTTTGCCCCAAAAATTTTAGCATTTAATGGGTTGATGCGATCTGTAATTTGAATTTTGGTTTTCTGAATTCGGATCCATGAAATCCTGTGCACTTGGATCTATTTCACCTTTTTTATTATCCCTACTCTTTCCTTTATTTGAATTTTTATTATTTTCATTTTGTCCTTTATTATTAGATTTATTATCTTTCTTCTCTTCTGACTCGTTATCCTCTTTCGCGTTATGTAAAAGCGCTGGTATTTGCGGATAATTTTTAACTTGTTTTGTCTGTGTGTTTCCTAACAGTTGATTAATTGCAAATAATAACTGACTAGTTGAGTTCTGATTTCTGTAACTGTAATTCTTTTTAAATCTTGGATTTTATTTCTTTTAATTTCCGAATATATTTCGTTTGAGTATGCTTCTTTAAAATCATCAATAAACTGTTATAAATTTTGCCAATTGTCTCTATTCACTTGGAACAAAGTTAACGCTTCTTCCTCAAAAACTGCGCCTAAATTTTCCAAAATATCAATTTCGCTAATTTTGTATCCTCTTTTAAATCTTAATAAACTATTTAAAAAAATAGTAGGACTACTTTTTGTGTTGTTTTGTAATTTAATTAGCCAGTTCGACATAATTTGGAATGGTGTTCAGATCATTGCAAGAGGAAATAACGTCGCTGGAATTTCTTGTGAATTAAATTCGGTAATTCTCTCATTATCTATTCTTTCGTCTACTCTAGAATTTTCCTGGGCCAATGATTGATTGTCTTTGCAATGGTCTCGGAAACTGAGAATCCGTCCCCTCGACCGCTATGCCTATTGTTCGTGATTTTGGACTTTGCACCTGCTAACACGTGTCTTTGCTGATTGAATTCTAATTCTGTTGCTTCGAAATGAACAGTATTTTGTAGATTTCGCTCCAAAATTCAGCGTTGCTTTCCAAAACGAATAAATTTCGAATGTTTCATTATCGATGTTCTCGTTTTGTTCTTCCTGTCTTTCTATTTCTTTCCGTAGTCTGTCATGTCCTATTCTAGCTTCTTCTGCACGTTCATTTTCAATTCTTTCTTTCTCTTTTCTAAGAGTTTCTTTTCTTTCCAAGTGACTCAATTCTAATTGCTTTTTACTTCTTCTTAATCTCTCTAGTTCGTTTCTTTTAATCTCAATTTCCCTCTCTAACGAATTCAATTCTATTCGCGAAATATTAAAATCTTCAAATCTATAACTTAATTCGTCCGATACTCTCCAGTTACCTAATATATTCTCCGTATTTGAGAAAAGCAAACCAACTGCATGCCTGTGTGTTCTTTTATTCTGCTTGTGTGTGTGGCGTACTCGCCTGTTCTCTGTCTCTTTCTGTCGGCGTTGGTGTTATTGCCTTTATTACAGTTTTCTTTGTCGCACATTACGACTTACCACCGTTACGAATTCTAAAATTCTGTCTGCCATTTCTTCTCTACTTTCACTTAGATTTGCGTTATTTTCCATATTTTCATTTTCATTAATGCTTGTTACAAATTCCGCATTTTCTTCGTTTATTTAAATTTCAGGGATTGGTCGAACCTTACTATTTTCTCTTTTATTATCTAATGGGTTCACCATTTTCTGAATGTTTTTGACTCTACCTGATCTCAAATTCATTCATAAAATTTTAATTATCTTTCTGATCTCACAGTTTTTCCATTGGTTTCCTGGTCTTGTGTGATAAATGAAAATCAGCACGTTCACGTGAATGAGCGTCTCGGTTCTTCTACTTGGAGGGACGCATAGTCTGACTACGTAGTGGACTGATCCAATGGGGGCGGGGAAAGCGTGGAAAAAATCTTGTGGATCACGCCACTTCAACTGAGATTTTGCGCGCCAATTTCTTCGAACTGACGCCGCTTGGTTTTTTCTATCTTTCGCAATTTTTGTTCAAATTTTTCCTAGTTTTTTTCTACTACTTTCATCTTTCTATTTCTTTTCTTTTTACTTCGTTATCTTAAAGCTCTTCTGGAGCTTACTTTTCGAGACTTTCCCTATTTATAGAATCCTTAATTTTCCTACTAAAAACTTATTTAATTTTCAAAGTTGTTTTATTTTTGCTTAGCTTTGATTTTTAGACCTCTCACTTATGCAATACAGCTACATGGATTCTACATAAAGCATTTTTTCGCAAGGTTTTTATTTTTTGTTGGAGGTGGCAGAGCTCGCAAGCACGCGGATTATACCAACTATTTTTAACAACATCTATCTACCCGCACTTTTTCTAAACAGTTATCAATTCAAAATCAAAATCTCACCATCACCAGTGCAAAATTCAAAAAAAAATCCTGGCATACACGCAATTCAAATTGATGGTGTTACTAATTAGAAGTGGACTTCAGACGAGTCTAGAAGCAGGAAAAGTAATTGATAAAGAACATCGTTAATATAACAAGGTTTATTAGACCACTTACCAGAAGGGCTCAGCGAGTCAAGACTCTCAGTAAAAAACCTGAACTGCTACTGGTGATTAGAAATAACCCGGGCGGCGTGAAGTTCTTAAACACATCGATCTCCTACTTGTTGCTCTGTTTTCAACAATAGGGTTAACACATTTGCCATTAAATATTGTTTGCGAAACGTTATATTTTACTTTAACTGTTTCATCATTGGACATAGTAAATGTGTGATGCTCAAACTCTTGGGTTTTTCTATTTAATCGACGAAATTCCCGATTAGTCGCTGTATCGTTTTCTTTTTCCAGCGCAATCCTCGGAGTTCGCCAACAACTCACACTCTGAGGAGTTAGATTTATCCAAGAAAGCTCATCTGACTAGTTTGTTCTTCAGTTTCATAATTATCATACTGCTCGCAACCAAAGAATGCAAAGCATTTGGATTTCAGATGTTCGGATTTTGACGTTTTTGATGGGGATTCAAATGCCTTGATGAGCTATCGAACCCTAAAGTGGTAATCAGTTCTGAACTACATAGGTCTCTTTTACCTCAATTCAAAGCAACAGAATCGCAATCAAACTTCCGTTTCAGATGATTTGTAATTTGGAGGTTTGCGTGCACTCATTGCTTCTCGAATCTTATTATAGCATGGATAAATACAACTATTTCGATTTTTACTATCTTGTGATAAAGCTTTATAACTGCTTTTACTGAAGTTGTATTCTAAATAGAAAGCTAGATCTGATTTAGGTGTGTGTATAAATTGCTCTGTTTCGCTAGAACTATTCAGATCAACATTACTGCTACTATCTGTGTTAAGCAAATTTCCTTTGCCAATTCTAGCGTCAATGATAGCGATATCTTTTTCTGCATAATCAAAAACTGTTTTAGCTCGTCTGTAAATAGTTGCTTTAGAAGCATCTTTTGGTTAACAACGCTCTTTTTATTTTTCTTACATAGACGACCCGATTTCGCACCGTTTTTTTCAATATTCATGTTGAACAAGTTTTTTTTCAACAAATACGATTTCGGGGAAGACAAGTTCACTCAATCAATACATCAATTAATTATGGATGCAACTCACAGCAACCTAAACTCTGATTATGTCATGTGGTCCACGCGGTATCCACAGTCCACGTCCGATGGCGCTGGTGTCGCTATTGAACAGTACTTTCAACCACGCAAAACACACTTCTTTCACAAATGATAGAAATCAAGTTTTCTTAACAGTCACGTCATAGACTCAGGAATCAATAACTTCAAAACAGTAGGTTTTAACAATTTTGGTCCGTCATATTGGATCTGCCAGTTTTAATTTTGATACTTTGACTCTGGATTTTAAATCAGCTGTCTGGAAAAACCCAAGTGGGAACTTTTAGTCAAATCAGCCTTGTTTTACAATTTTTGTCCGCCATATTTAATCCGTCATTTTGAATTTCGACCTACATTAATTTACATGTCAGATTCGGATTGGGTAGGAAAAAATCTACAAAAACTAGTGTACGATCGCTCGCACAGTTTCCTCGACCGGTTCCGTTATTCAATCAAAAATGTTGAAAATCTCTGCCGAGAGCTCAGGGTTCCTTTTGTATACAAAGCCCAGAAAGGCCGGCCTAGCTTCACATAAGTTGGGTTCAGGGCAGTCCCATAGTGAATGGCTAATGACCTGAACCGGGTGACCACATTTGCAGGATGGATCGTCCACGTAATGGACCGAGGTACTGATCATGGATACAAAAAGAACCCCTGCGTATTCTGGTCACCAAATTTATAAAGCAGCTGGGGAGGGAGATGCCCCCGAGCCAAGGTCTGCGCAAATCCTGTCTAACGAAACTGAAGTACCTCTTGCTTTCGGTGACAACTGCCAGCCTCCACGCGGATTCACACCTCTCCCTATAGTCCGTCTTTAGTTTGCCCACCATGTTTGGGGATATTGGGACAATCTCGCTATGCAAATTTTTATAGTAGGAAACGCTCAGACAGTAGTCTCCTTTTAATCCGCAGGTCGGGTTCTTTCGCTTCTGAAAGTAGCACTTTGATAGGTGTCGTTTTCATATGGCCCAGTACCACTCTCAGGTCGCATTTCTGACGTAGTCCGCCTTTCTAAGGTGCGACTTACTAACCCCCCCCCCCCTCCCATAAAAAAGGCGCGCCCCACTCAAGGCAAGTCCCGATTAAGTTCTAGTACACCATCATAAGAAGCGACGAATCCACGTCCCAATTAACCCTAGTCAGTGCTCTCAAAAGGCTAGTCGCTCTAGTGGCCTCAATTGAAATCGCATCGATGTATGCCCTCAATGTGAGTCTACGATCTAGGATGATCCCCTGGTATTTGGGGATCGCTCGGCATTTGAAGACTACCTCCGAATTCCAGGGGCACGTTCTCCTCCTTTATCCTCTTCCTTGAGCATAGCGCGAGTGTGGATTTGTCAAGGGCCACCCGGAACCCCCGCGAACCTAACCATGGATCCAAAATGTCAAAGGTCATAAGGTTATAATAGGTCAACAGGTCATCCGCGTACATGATTAGTTTCACAAATGGTGGCAAAAGGTTATTAATTTTGGCTATGTAGATGTTGTATAAAATGGGTGACAGTACCAATCCCTCCGGAACCCCGACCCCGCAAAGAGCGGAACGGAGTTGGAACTTCCACAGGGAAAGTGCACTGTCCTAAGGCAAATCGTATATGCCAGAAAATTAATGATACGACTGGGCAAGCCTAGCTTCTTCATATCTATAAGAAGGATATTCGGTCTAACATAATCAAATGCCTCTTTGATATCCAATGAAAAAAGGCAAGCAAAGACTTCCGTCTTCCAAACGCATCCGCGATATCAGTGGTAAGCACACCCACGCAATTCAGAACAGATCTGCCCTTTCTGTAGTCAAACTGAAAAGAGGGTATAATCCTCAAGGTTTCTATTCTGCATTCTAGCCTGTGGTGGGCATATAACTCATATAACTTTCTGATAGCCGATGTCAATGAGTGCGCGCAGAAATTTGACCAATTATCTGATAGGTGATTCCGCGCAACCCAGGCGCCGTTGAAGACTTACATGAGTTTCGTGCCGCACAATATTCGCTAACATAAGTTTTCATCCATGGGGTCCTCAAAATCATCCAAGGGAAGTCTTAGAACGGGCGCAGGGGCCAAATTTTCCGGGAATATCTCCTCCTTGATTCTTGCTATTTCGGGTTAGAGGGATCATTGCTTACGTTGTTGTTTGTCCCCAGATTTCTGTTTGACAGAGACCGAAACAAACCCTGATCCTAGATCAGCCCTGGGTTGGGCTTGGGGACTGCCCTATGCGCCGCACGTTTTACGCCCTTCAAAATCCACTTCAGTCCATCATCGATTCCAGAGTATTCAAAGAATTTCTGATCCGTCTGGTCCGCCAGAAACGATCTGAGGGCCTCAGCACGTCTAGCGGAAGCCTCCGTACTCTCTTGGTTCCACCATATATGGAAATTCTACTCACAAGGAAGTTTTCCGTCCCTCTAGTGACGTCGTTGGCTTCCAGACACGTATAAACTGACTCTAAGAACTCATCGTACAAGTTGCCCACCTTAGGAGCTGGAGAGACCAGCCTATCGGCTAGGGCAGGGGCACCCTCGTCCAAGGTACGGCTAAAAGCCGCTCAGTCCAATTTGAGGACATCAAAACGGTAGGAGAATTTCTAGGCCTTCTTGATCCCCCACAGTGGGATGAAATAAAAAAACGAGGGTCAAAATAAAAGGCAGTTTTCAACCGATTTCGGATTTTCTATATTCACCAGTTAAAGTTTTAAGGGACTTATATGACTCGATTTTCATTCTTTTGTTTGTTTAAACTTTTATGTTAATGCAAATAGTGAAAGAAAGTCGATTTTTTTTTTATCTTCGTGATAAAATTTTCCTCATGCTCAGCATCGCTGGATTTAATACGCGAGGGTAGTTTCAAACAAAGAAAATTTTTTTTGTAAAGTTAATTGTTATAAACGAATCAAGTCAACAAATAGTCTACATTATGGATTTTTCGTTTGCAATGTACATTTTTGCATTAAAATTACTTGCTTTTATCGGCAACATGATATTCGATCATAACATTTTGGCGTCCGATATTTTTTATCGATTTTCTAAATAAATTCTATAAACAAATGCCCAATGTGGACATTTTAAGGCAGAAATAAATCGTTTTTTCTCTTGTCGGGTCCTCAAATCATGTCGTCAGTGATGTTAAGTGATGAAAAATTGTCATCAGATATTTTTTATTGATTTTATAAACAAATTATATGAACAATTCATCAATGTGGAGACTTGTAGGAAAAATAAATCGTTTTTTCTCTTGATTTTACTTAAATCTTATCGCCAGTGATGTTTAGTGATGGAAAATCGTCATCCGATATTTTTCATTAATTTTATACACAATTACTCTGAACAAATGCGTATTAATTCGAGCCAGATGCTGAGTTGGGCCCGCTCTTTTAAGGCAGCCTCCATTGTTCCTCGCTGTTTAGGAAAATTTTGATTATATCTACAAAACCAAGCTTATGAGCCTTCAGAAAATTCACTGATTCACTTCACTGATCCTGAGAGTGTTTAATGAACTTCCAGTGAATTTGTATTGATAGGGACGGTATTGTGCCTTTCACGCTTACTAATTTTCTGTGAACAGAAAAGCAGACAGTAAAAGATTCATTAAAAATACATGAGTAAAGTTCGCCACTCATTTATAATTCTATTCGTATTCTGCGTTCATGCTCACATTAACTTGTTTTACAAATTTTGTTAAGAATGAATTACTGTGTACTGCCTATAGTATAACGCTTATGGCGCCAAAAAATATAGTTTTTGAGAAACAAATTGCATGTAAAAATATAGGATTTCAGCATACTGAAACCGTTAAAACCTCAAAATTGATATTTCTAGGCATTAGACCCATTTCTTCGGCGCCACATACACACACGCACGCGCACACGCAATTGTTTAAACAACCATCGCAAGATCCCCATAAGAGTGACTGCCATTCGAAAAAATGACACTCTCGCTCCCAGTGAAACCGCGGTAAATTACGCCTATGACCACACCACACAACCGTGAAATTGGTGGCCACTTGGGTACGATGGAATCACAATGAAGGGCTGGCACAACCCTCGTTTCAAGCGACTCAAGAATGACAGCTCTCTGCATCTATTTCGCAAGTGTCTCAGCATGTTTTTGGCACGAGATTGTGGCTTTGAGGTTACCAACCAGTGATGGCTTCGCACCTCCGAGAGCACCGATCACAAGGACAATTATTTTAATCGAATATTCTGGGTACAGAAGCCGCAGCTCCCTTATAAGGTCGCGATACCTCTCCTCCTTCTCCTTCTCTTTGATTGTGATGTTGGCACCCTGAGCCGAGAATTCTATCACGAACATAGTTCGTCTCTCGAAGTAAAGGAGAACGATGCCAGACCTCGAGTGTGCAATAGGGGCCATTGTCGAGAACACGTTGTTCCAGTGAATTCGGCACTTTTCGTTCTCGATAATTAACTCTATCTCCCTCGGAGCGTTTGGCAGGGAGTGGATTAGATCAAAGTTTTGAAAAAAATTAAATTAATGGAAATTGAGCCTGCTTTTGCTTGTCTGTAAAACACTTTTCCGTGAATTAAACACATTCCAAAGTACAAAGTAAATTTTGAAAATTGTATTTTTTAGCAAGTAATCGGTGAAATCGGTGTTCTTTCCAAAAACCGTAACTCGCAACCTGAAAATTTCATGAAAGTTGTGGTTACCGGTTTTTTTGTTTTGTACGGCAGTATATTGGTTTCGAATACTACAGTTTTAAGGAGTAATTTGGAACATTTATGTGTGCTATAAACGATCCTACCTATCCTATCCATTTTTTCCAAAAATTAGTTGGACGCGACGCGACGGGGAAAGAAAGCACGTCAGTACGCTGGAACTTTCAGTAACAAAATAAGTAGCAAATACCGATCTCCACAACAGCAGACAGAAAGGGGAAGTTTAAATACTCAAAAAAAGCAAGCAAACAACCTTTACACGAATGATTGGGCTACAGTCATAAACGAGGGATGCTAAATAGGCACTTGTACTTGTGCAATTAGACACATCCTAACGTTTACAAAATTCTGATACAGGATTGCGCGACGAATATTCCTATAGGGTTAAACCTTCAAGGGCTGCTTTTTGTACAACAGCAATAAACGACGATAAAAATGAAATTACTCCTATATAATTGCTAGGGATTATAACTTTGATTTTTCCTCTTGTACTTAGGAAAATGAAATTATTTCAGAGCATGATAAAAGCAAACTAATTTGTTTAGTACTACAATTCTTCAAAACATACGTTTGGAATATCTTCAATAAACGACCTTCGCACAAACGCCGATATGAATTTACTTAAAGGGGTGTTGGAAATTTTTGATCATTCTTTATTAAGAAAGATCGAAAAATTTTCGCAGTAGTAAGAGTTGTTTGCTCCATTGATTTTTTGAGAAACTCCATAAACCAGGAGATAATGTATAAACACACGTAGAAAATGTATCTCGCAGTATCACGGATCTCAATTTAATTTGAGGCGTGTGAGAAGCTTTTGTTCATCCCATACGAAGATAGATTGATAATTCCACAATAATGACAATGGACGGCCCCACTGATTTTTCTAGCTACGCAATGAACCAAGGAATGACGTCCCGGCAACCTGACGAAACCACCCTTTCAGTGAAATTTCGAAACTTTCTCAATAGATGATAAACGAAAATTTCTAAAACCCCTCGAAGGAAATTCAGATCGGTGTGACTGCAAGGGTGGTTGCCCGGGGATGTTATGACATCCTCCCTTGGATCATTGAATTCCTTAAACATCAGTGGGGACAGGAAGTTTTATTACTGCGAAAATTTTTTGATTTTTCCTCGTAGGAGATGGATTAAATTGATAACAATCCTTAAAGTCAATTTATACTGGTGCAACTACGAGGGTGGCTTCCCGGGGATGTTGGGACATGATCCTTTAGCTTATTAAGTAGCTACAAAAATCATTGGGCCAACAAGTTTCATCACTTATGATAATTTTTCATCTTTCTTAGCAGAGGTTGAACAAAAATTTCCAACACCCATCGGAGTACATTCAGATTGGTGTCACGGCTAACGTGTCTAACATGTTAGCGAGCGCCGTGGTGAAAATGCCGACGGGAGTAGGGATCCTAAAATCGATTCCTGACGTCCTAGAATCGATTATTTGGATTCGATTCTGTTTGTCGGAATTGATAACAGAATCGATTCTTGGTGTCGGAGTCGACGTCGAGTCTCTTTTAACTAATTTCTTTTGATTTTTATTAACTTTCATCAATTTTTATTAATTTTCATCAATTTTCGTTCACTTTCATTGATTTTATTTATTTTATTTCATTGCATGAGTTTTCATTAATTTGAATCGAATTTTAAATTTTCGCGGGCTTTTTTCAAGGAGGAGGATGGTGGGAGGAATCGATGAAATCGAAATCAAAGAATCGATTCCTATCGTCGATTCTTCTATTCCCGGAATCGACGTTTTCTTTTGGAATCGAAGAATCAAGAGTCGATTCTCACCTTTGGTTCCGGAACCCTTGACGGGAGGACCGGCGGACACTTACACAGAGTTCGACTCCCGCTCACGCACACAGGACTATTTATACCGCGCTGCTGGTTGGTCCTGCTTGAACATTTTATAACTCAAGAACTTAAACTTCAACTAATTTTTGGGAAAAGAATTTTTCATTTTTCTTTCATGTATGTATATAAGTCCAGACACTTAAGCCTGGGAGACCCTGTATAGGGATTCAGTCGCTCACTTCCTGATGGTCTAGGAAGTTTCATACAATGCGAGAGGTATTTAATAAAATCTCCTTTTGAGCGACTGCTAGTACCCTACTGACCAATAGATGTTCGAGATGTTCAGTGTATCTTGCGTGCACATTGCCTGTACCCAAAATCACAATAGGATGAATAGATACATCTTTCACATGCATCCGTATTGTCTTCAATTCATGTCTTAGTTCGCTATACTTATGGATCTTGGTTGTATATGTTGCTGCAAGTTCCATTTAAGTAGACAAGCAATGTCGATGATATAGACTGTCCCACCTTTTTTCTCACGCATCACGATTTCGGGTCGATTGTCTCGGATGTTATGATCCGTCTGGATAATAACATCCCCGTATAAGATGTATTCTTCGTTTTCTAAAGCGGGCACGAATTTAGGGCAAGTTTTCGATGTATAATACCCGCTACATTATTATGTCTGTGCGTGTACTCTCTCTGAACGATTACGCGACAACCATCAATAATGTGCTCGCTGGATTCGTTGGTATATCCACATAATCGGCACCTGTCAACCACGCCTTGATGTAAGACGTGCTTGCGATAGTTTCTGCTGCTGAAAACTCTGTCCTGAAACGCTATCACGAATGCCTCCATTTCGGGAAAATAGGACGCCCTTTTTCAGCCAAATATTGAATGCTTCTTTGTCCACTTCATGTTGAACTAATGTTTTGGGGTGCTTGCCGTGGATAGCTTTTTGTCTCCATTGCGTTTCTAATAGAGGTGGGACGAGCAGTAGGATTACTACTGCCTCTTGCGCTCCGGCCTCCTGTGACTCCGTCAAGTCTTCAGATCTTCTTTACCTAAGATCTATGTGTAATATATCTATATCTATTCCAACATTTCTCTCCGTTCCCTTGGAGTTTCTAGTTTCTGGGTTTTGAGTTCCTCCATTTCTTTCTAATTCCTTCGCATCTTCGCATTAGGAAAATAGGAATTTCGGGATTGGGAATCGTATGCTTTATTTAAATTAATTCAATAAACTTTTTGTTATATTTAACTCTATATAACTTTTATCCAAATATTTTGTACTCTGAGTTCAGTCTAATATACATTAATATAAGCAATAATTATTATTCAAATCTAATAATGATGAAAAGTTTGTTTTAGGGAAAGAAAAAAAAGAAGAAAAAAAACTAATGTTCTGAAGTCAACCTGTAACTCTGAAAAGCTAGCCCCAAACAAAAATGAGATATTTCACCGAAAAAAGTACACTCATACCCGTTAGTGTGCCGCCCCTTTGTGAGCCTGCTTCTCGGTCGTTCACGCTTGAATGTTTCTGTCCCCCCCCCCCCTGAGTGTCCCTTGACGGCCTATACTCAAGGTCTTCGCTCGGTCAGTCAGCGGCATATCAAAAGTTATTTACATCGCGACTCTCCGCGCGTATACTTTTGTACGTGTATTTCTCATTGATTTCGACATAAATTATCTCAGCCAATCTTCCAGTTCTATATCCTCATAGTTTCTTGACGCAATATCTTCTCCTTCTCTCATTTCTTCGCTCATAAAACCATCGCCTTCTATCTCCGAATCTGTTCCAGTATATTTTTCATCATTACCTCCTTCCAGTAGTGTCATTTGTATGCAATCCTCAATTCCTTCGATACAATTTACTGACGAAAGGTGAACGTTGAAACGTGAATCCAAGAATGTTGCCATTGCGAAATTCAAGTTACTTTCCAACTCTTAAAATCGAGTTTCCAAACCAGACTCCAAAGATGTTTTAAATGAAATTAATGTGGTGCTAAGTTTCCTCTCCGATAGACAAAATGTCAACGCTTTCATAGTTGGGATAACTTCCGATATACACGAATCATTGGAAGTCAAGCATTTTGTCACTTTCTCAAATGGTTTTAGGAGATTAATCAGTTCTTCTAAAAGTTTCCCTTCCGCGGATTCCGAACCGTTTGAATCGTCCTTTTGCGATTCGGCAAATAAGTCCAGACAATTTTTCAACTCCAAAAAGCGTTCTGATAAATAAAAAAGAGAATGCCATCTAGTAACAACCTCTTGCTTCAATTTTTTAATTGACATATATTAAGTCTACTTGAATTTGAGCCAATGTACTGCTCGAAGGTGAGGCTTTATGAATTTGAGTCGCAATTTGTTTGCACTTTTTAAACAATGGTTATACTTCCTCTGCCGATTTAAGTGCATCTTTGATAATGAAACGGTTCAGTATAATGTCATAATTATATCTATAAACTTGATTGGAGCGGGAGAATGTATAAGCCGATACGCTACTGAGCCAGAAGAATTGCGTTCGCAACCACTCGATAAGAAGGGCCGAACGGGTCCTCGGCAGCGAGACCGCACTCGATACGAGGGAGCGTCGAAGAAATCGGTCTGCGCTGAACACTCACTACGAGTGCATGTTTGGCGTGAGGCTCTCCATAACCAACTGGATCATTGCGTTTTCCAACTCAACTCGCGATCGCTTCGAGGTTAAGGGTTTTCTTATGCTTACAGGGACGGCTAGGAACACAAGGACAAATTAAATTCACTCTGAGAAAAAGGGCTATATTATTTATCCACCTGAATAAAGTGACAGGTATGTAACCATTGGACGTTTTCCCTTCTTAGTGACATGTCGGAATAAGATCAAGTTTAGGCACCCATGAAAGATCCTTTTTCAACCCATCTAAGTATGAGAGCTCAAGGATCCGAATGCTAACGCCTTGATTTGTTCCAAACCATAGCGACACGATCGAGAGAAGGAGTCGGTCGAAATAATGTGTGTCGTGATGCGTCTGGCGAAAGTTAAGAAAGCCTAATTGGATCTTCAACCCATTAATATATGGGAGCTCATCCG
>JAUMHM010083262.1:0-13484 GCA_032362435.1 Melikaiella ostensackeni
TCGATTTATAAAGTCCTATTGTGGAGAGACCTTCAAAGCTCTAACACACGCGTTGTGTCGTGTGTCTTGCTTCTCTTTACCCGCTCAAAGGAGCCCATCAGTTATTCTTTTGACTTCGTATACAGTATTCTTCTACATATTGATATGTGTATGGTAAAGTGATTATATATATTTTATAAATTTTTTTATATTTTGACTAATTTCTTTGACTTCGTACAGTATTTTTCTATATATTGATATGTGTACAGGTATGATGTGTATGGAAAAGTGAAAGTTATTTTTTTGACTACTGCTTTATGTAAGATTTCAGTTAACGTTTACCGAAGATGTCTACACATAAATCTGTCTTGGGTCGTAATTTAGGACGCACGTGATGTTTTTTAAGTAATTATCAATTGCATTTCACTTGTTATTTTAGGGTAGGAATGCAAATTAGACATCAAAACAAATGTAACATTATTTGAGACCATGGAAATTTTTAATAAGTGCATGATATACAAGTTTGAACCAATGCAATTTATTTATCACAAACTTTTGACTGATTTTAAATATTAGTTCTATAAAGCGAACTGCAAAAATAAATTTTATATACATATTGTATAATCCTGTATCATTAAATTACATTGAAATTCAAATAATTATAAAGTAGGATATAAAAATAACAAGTAAACTAACCTCGTGCTCGGTTGTTCATTTTCTACATTTGCAGTAATTTTTGCACCATTATATATATCCTTACGACATATCTGACAAACGTATCGACCAATATATTTTTTGAATTTATTATTCCACTATGTATTTTCAGCGTGAAGAACGCATCAAAAGTTGCAATTGTTTGAAAAAAATTATTGCAAATTCAATTGCTTATAACGATTTCACCTTCAGTGTATATTTATGGTAGGGTGTAAGCACTGACAACAATATGTGCATATCTTATCATGTACCATTGTGCACAAAAATTTGACTAATTTTATGTTACGAATTTGATAATTTTAAACGTTTTCAGGTACTTATATGTTTATTTGATCTATTTTTGATGACCTTACATCTAATATATTTTTGTCTTTACTGAAAATTCTGCAAATATTATCATAATGTTCTTTTTTGGTACTTAGAAAAATGAAATAATTTTGTCAAAACTAGGTTACTATAAATCTCGTTTTTTGAAAGGTTAAAAGGATCTGAATAAATTCCATGAAGTACTTTTGAAAAACTCTAACATGTGTCTTCTACAATGGCGCTTGGACGAGCCTGCCAGAAAAAAATCACATGCTCGTCCAAGCGAGAGCTCCAAGTCGAAAGTCGTTAATTTTCACAAGTGTCGAGCTCTGAAACAGCGACTACATGGCTATAGTCTCCGTGTTAAAAACCTTTTATGCTGTGTGTTTCTTTTATAAAATCCTTTATTAACTTCTTCGTACATAAAAAAAAATTTAAACAAGTGAAGGTTATTATTGTGCTTCTAAACAGGAACTACGGATTATAATTACAAGACTCAAAAGGAAAATACAAAGGGAAGTAAACAAAAGAACTTTCTCTTAAAATAAAATTTTTTCTGGTACGATGGATTTCCAAGAAATTAATCAAAATTGGGGAAGAACCATTTATAAATAAAAAAGAATTTTATTCAATCGGCAAAAAATAAGGATTAGCTGCATTACAGAAAGATTTTCTATTAAAATGTCAGATTCATGGGGTTTTTCCAAAAAAGATTTTTGACATTAACAGAAAAGTTGCCTTTGAATTTAAAATTAGAAGAAATAGAGATATGTTTAATGAGATCACAAAGCAATACAGCAAATCTATTTTAAATCTAGTGATAAAGATTGTCATGCCAAAATAAATTTTCTAAATGAAAATGTTAAAAAGACTCTTGATAATTTGAATAAATTAGTACCAATTTATATCATTAGAGAGTGCCTTGAAAGAGAAACAAAATTGAATGAAAAAGCTTTTAATAACAATAAAAAACATGAAAGAAGATTTAAAAATACTCTAAAGATCCAAGGTCATATACAAAAATTAACTCTAAATATTCACTTAGTTCTTTTTCAAGACCAACCGGACCCATGGTTTTCAAACATTTCTAACGTAGAGATTCCACAAAAAGGTTGTTTTATTTATAATTCTGAAATTCTGAGGTTGGTTGAAGGTTTTAGCAACAAATATAGGGGAAAAAAGTATATTCATTGAAGCCAATATTTCAAAATTACCAGAAAACAAAGTACAAAAATTCAGAACAAGATTTATGGGGTTATCAAACGAATTTTTGAATAATGGTACTCCACAAACCCTGGTTGAAAAAGAATTAAGTAAAGGATTATTTGGAACAAACATTTGCTTAAAACGTCATCGTGAATTATTGATTACTAAGGCTGATAAAGGGAGTATTACAGTTGCAATATTAAAAGATGTTTATAATCGAAAAATGATGCATATCTTAAATGATAAAGACGGTTTTGCAGTTATTCCGAATGATCCTACAAAAATGATTCAAAAAGGTACATTTAAATTCTAGAGGGATTAAGACTTCAAAAATGTTTGGGAAATAATATTGAAAGGTATGACATTGACACAATTCATACAAATCTATCTCTTGCTTATGGTATAGTAAATGCTCATAAATCAGAATTTCCTTTACGAACTGTTATTTCAACAATAGGTTCACCCAAGAGAAAATTAGAAGAACTTCTCAGTAAAATCATCAAAGAATCAGTGACTTTTTTGGCAAGATAAATTAAAAACAGTGCGGCTTTTTCAAAATTATTTGAAAATGTTAAAATACCAACAAATCACATTTTCGTCTCCTTTGATGTAATAGCCATGTTTCCAAATATTCCATATGAAGGAGTAAAATTTGCTATTGAAAATAAATAGGATATGATCAAACTTCACACTAAAATTGCAAAAAAACATTTCTTGATGCTATTGAGTATGTTTTCAATTTTATTTATTTTAAATTCAATGGTATTTTCTATGAACAAAAATTTAGTACTCCGATAGGCTCAGTCTTGTCTCCAATTGTTGCTGAAATTGTGATGGAAGATTTGGAAAATGAAGTTTTTTACAGAATTACTTTCGAATTGGACTTTTATGCAAGATATGTTGATGATTCTATATTATCCTTACATGCACAAAATGTAGATACCCTACTTACTGTTTTTAACAGTATACATCCAAGATTACAGTTCACTGTTGAAATTGAAACAGAAGGTAGACTGAATTTTCTTGATATGACATTAATAAAAACTCCTGAAAATTATATCATTACTGACTGGCATAGGAAAACTATTTCTTCAGGAAGGACATCAAATTTCAATTAAAATCATTCCATTCAAAAACAAATAGGAATTGTAAAGAATTTAATTGATAGAGCTCTTAAATTATCTCACCCTACTTTCCATGAAAAGAATATTGATATTGATGGGCATGACTTTAATTGGTATGGTGTTAAAATTCTGTATCATGAGAAAAATCAAAGAAAGAGAGAGTTTTTGAAAATGCTATTCATTAAGAGGGAAGGTAACAAAGCTATAAATTAAAAAAGAGATTTGGCTAGATACAATTGAATTTGTGATGGAATCATATATTGGATACAATGACGCTAATTATATGGCATGATTTGGAATTTTTAGAAATCAAATTCCAATGAAAGAATAAAAGGTTCAAAATCTGGGATTTATTCAGAAAATTTTTCACCTATGTTAAAATCGCAATTTTCAAAATAATGAATGAAATATGTACTAAAAAACTAAAATTAATGTCAATCATATCTGTTTTTTTATTTTCAGGTAAAAATAATAATTTTCTAATTAAACAATCTAACAATTTATACGTGCTGTTTTACCTATAAATTATCCCTAATGAGGAAGTCTAAATTGGCTTCGAAACAAGTTGGGCCCCCAGCAGTATAAAAAAGACGGAGAGAAGAAAGAATGTGAGAATGGTTTTGGTAGACTCTTTCTTTTTTCTCCCTCTTTTTTCTTTCTGTTGTGTACATTTATCGTACATCTGTCTCTAATGAGCCGAGAAGACAGGTAGTCTCAAAGTCTATTTTTGAATTGTGAACTTTTTGGGTGTTATTTTTCAGTACACAAAAAATTTTCATAAGAAAATAGATTTTATTTCGATTTTTAAGAAATACTTCTTACCAGCTACTTCAGAAACTACAAAACCTACAAATCTTTGCAAGAAGAAAAAAAGATGCACCTTGAAATTCTCTGTGAGTATCAATCCTTAAAATAAAAATTGAGCGATTTTGAAAATTGACTTTCAGGACAATTCTTCTCAGACTGAATCCACGCGTATCCCCTTTTGATCGCGAGAGGTTCATACTTATGTAATAATTTCATTACTTTATTCTCTAGATCATAGACTTCAAAGTTGATCCGATCTGACTTTTTGAAAATTTGATGACGATATTATTACATCAAACAGGAGATTAGATCATATTCTTACGAAATACTTTTTTGGTATAATAACTCTCCCTGCTATAGGTTTGGTTCTGAAATAAATACATAGTTTTTGTAAATATAGAATTGAATTTCATTCTTTTCAAAAAAGGCTAGATACATTTTTTTAAATATATAAAATATTAAAAAACAACCCAAAGTTTGTAAGTATATTGTACAGACGACTCGTTGAACAAATTTTCAATAAAAAACGTTTTGGTGGTTTCAAGTGAAGCTAGGTAAGACGTGCTTTGTTAAATGGTCTGTGGGTGGTTTTTCTGGAATGTTGAATATTATTCTCGGATTGTGACGATTTCTTATTTTAAAATATGTTTACCGTTTTTCATGGTAACACGTTGGATTTGTTTCGTCAAAATTTCTAGGGTTGGTTTTTAATTAAAAAATTGGGTTGAAATTGGCAATTTACACTAAATAAAGCGAACGGATTGAGGCCATAAAAAGTTGATTTTGGATAATGTCGGGACTGGCGATATATTTCGCTGTCCCCACCTTGGTGTTAGCCGCATAGGGGGTGGTTTTTAAGGGTTGAAGTTGGTTGTACAAATTTTCACAAATTAGGACTAAAAGATTGATCCCATATAAAGTTGATTTTGGATAATGTCGGTGATAGCAAAATATTTCGCTGGCCCCGCCAGTGTTTTTTTGATAAATCGGGTACTTCCTGTGTCGCACAAATTCTAATTTTTATTGCAGAAATTTGCACTAATTCTGCACTAAATATAAAGCCTAATGAAAGTTGCATTTGCGTGGGTGGTATGAGCAGCAAAATGTTTTTCCACTCGAGCCAAGCGAGGGCAGCAATCACACGAAACTCAAATTATAGCTTTTGCCCCATAATGTACACGATACTTTTTAATCAACCGTATATAAAAATGCAAGTTTTCAAAAGGTCGTGAAGTATGTCATAAGTGAGTCGATTTGTGACTGATTGACGAAATGACATTGTGTAAACATTGCATGCCACAATAGCCTGTCACTTTGAAACTGTCTAAAGGCTTCTTCGAAACGCGGCCAGATGGCGACACTGAAGGCACCATTTTTAACACTCTAAAATCACTTTTGCTCCTGCATCGCATTTTTGAAGCGGGTGTTGCAAAAATGATTTTTAAAGTGTCGAGCATTGTACTCTTGTACCAATAGCTTTTAATAATTTACTTGAATAATAAGGATTCGTGCTTGAAACTTCATACTTAAGCCAGCTTGTTTTAAAATCGGAATATACAGATTCAATGACCTGTTCACTGAAAAATTTAAGGCCTTTTCCTATTTTCCGATCAAAATCAGAAACATGAGAAAACAGACCAAATTTTAGGAAACTCAGAATTTGGAGTTATAGAAAAACAAAAATCAACTACAGCTTGAAAGTCGTTAAAACACCTAACATATTTTCTTTGCTTGGTAAGATAGTGGATGCAAACAATCGTCTGCGAAGAAGTTCAAAAGTTGTACGCAAACTCCTATAAATTTCTCGAATAAAATGGTGATACACAATAATAATTCCACCGCCAGAATTACATCTCATGCTTGGGGTTGTGAATAAAGTGTATAAGAAATACATGCTAAGGGAGTTTGAACATGACAGTTTCAAACGAGCCAAAATGTGTAATATAATAAATACTATTCGTAAATTTGTATACGCAAGTTCTGGTTCTTCAGGGGCTTTCAATCCATAGTTGATTTTTGTTTTTCTACAACTCTAGTTTTTGAGTTTCAGCGAAGTTACTGCGATTTGGACATTTCTATTACACAAAAAGTTTAGGCTGTTTTTTTATGTGCCTGATTTTTGTTGTAGGATAGGAAAAGGCCTTGTATTTTTTAGTGAACAGGCCATGGAATCTGTACATTCGGATTTTTAAACAACCTGAGTTAAGTACAAAGTCCCAAGTGCACATCCTCATTATTCAAGTAAATTACTGATAGCAGGATAAGAATACAATTCTCGACATCTGTAAAACTCATTTATTTTCTTTTTTAATTGTTGATAAGACCAATAACATATTTAGTTCTACATTTTGTTTGATAAAGTACAAAAATTTATCACATTTATTTCAAATAATCTATTTTTAACTCTGAGAGTAGACTTTTTCAAAAAACGGCTCGGAGGATTTACCTAAAATTCATTTTACACACTATTTTTAAGGTCATAAATTGAATGAAACAAAAAATTTACGTTGATTTTTGACCACGCATAGCTATCAATTAAAACTCATTATATACAAAATTGTTAACATATCATGGAATTGCCCTAAACAATATTAATTTTGAGCTCAGTGTATCCTTGTGTTGGTGTAAAGTCACAGCGAGGTTCTCCTACCGCGGAATTCAAAACTTTGCTCCTGAACCTTGAACGAAGGAAGGGTACCCCAGGCGCCCCGCAGTGACTTCGCACCAACACAAGAATACACTGAGTTCAAAATTAATATTGTTTGAGTAATATTTATCAAATTTTTCCATCATTGTATTGACAGAATTTATAAAAATATCTTAAGCCCAAGTGCAACTTTGTACTGTATAAAGTAAGAGAAATAAGAACCTAAAAATTAAAAAAAACATGAAATAAAATAGAAAATATGAATACCATCATCATGATTAATTTAATAATATGAAAATTTTATATATATTGAGTTTCAATTGATAGCTATGCGTAATCAAAATATCAAAGAATTTTTAATTCATTTCTGCGAAGATATCGTGGGCAAAAGTTAAGTAACTACGATCAGACACGAAAAATCCATACTTTTTTACCTTTCACATGCCGTACTCTTGAAACTTAATTTTGCATTTAAATGAGTGCTAGATTACGCGATGCGCAATAAAATAAGCTTTCTTTTAATCTGTGTGCCGTTTTTTTGCAATTTTTTGCACTTAGTAGTTGAGAGTAGAAGTGGAGAAACTGAGAGGGGATGGTACGTTGGCGCGCCAAAAAGAGAAACTGAATTTAAAAGAAAAATATACAACCATAAATAAGGGAAAAACGTGCTTCAGGTAGCTTAATATCTTGGCTATAGTAAGATTTTTTAATAAAAAATACATACAATAGGTAAATGCTCAGTAGCGCCCACGGCCTTTATCTGTCCTTTCGCACCTTTTCACAGAAACGAGTGAGAGCAAAAAAGATAGAAAGTCGGGTCGCTTGCCCGACATACCTCTTTTTCTCTCACTTGCTTTTGTAAAAAGGTGCGAAAGGACAGACAGAGAATGTAGGCGCCACTGTTAATGCAATATAATTTTTAAAATTTCAAGTCAATTTAGAGAAAACACATGGCGGTAATAAACAACTCAAACCGGCACCTAACATGACATGCGATTTTGACCGTCTTTGCGATTTAACATCTGCGCCGAATCATCCGCCCACGGATTATTCAGTAATTAAATATACATATAATGCAAGAATTCCAACGACAGAACAATATTCATGAATCTTTCTATCACAGTTTTTTGTTAATAAGAATGCACCAACTTAGCCTCCGCACCAACTCACCCTCCTCTCCTCTAGATTAAAAATGCCTTGTCGTTCCACGTTTTACGAAATATAATTACGGCATTATACGCAAGAGAAAAAATGAGAAGTCAAGCAATAATATCTAGAGATTTACAAAACGGTTAGTCCTTGAATAATAATTCTCTGTATAATTTTACTAAAAATTATACTATTTGAACAAGTTAAAAATAATAAATAAAAATAGTCCCATATCTATATTCAATATAAGCATATATTTATATTTGCTATTTTTCATTATACCAAATTGATTTCTCACACAAGTTTCATTTAATTAAATAAATTGATTTGCGAAGAGGTATTAGAAAAATCGTAGCCAGAACAGATAGCTGGAAACCGTAACTGGAGAAAATTATGTGCAAATATAAAATATTCAGAATCTCATACTGGAAAAAACTTGTGTCAATTTCTTGCAGATGAATTGAAAGAAGGGAAACTCAATTCTGATCAAATAACACCTTTTTTATAACGGAATATACGCCTAGTATGACTAAAATTATTCGATTAGTCAAAAAGTGGATTCGAATTCTTTGCTCTCCTCATACTTTACAGTTCGTGATGAAAGATGCTTAAAAAATTACAAGGACTTCAATGAGATCTTCAAAAAGTGTTAAAGGATTTTCACATACTTTAATCAATCTTTCAATGTTCAAAAGAAACTTCTAGAAATGCAACGTTGACAAAATCCATAAAAAATCCTGTTAGCACTCATTCAAGATATTGATACGCGTTAAAACTCGTGTTTGGCTATACTTTGTCGTTTCGTCGTTCTTCGTCGACCTTTATCAGCAGTATTATCTGAACCAAAAATGTCTCATGGTTTAACATCTGATAAGTGACATAAACTCAAAGTTATGTTGAAGCTCACGAGCCTTTTAAGATGCAACTGACCTTACGTCAGGTGACACATACCCAATTACAAATCAACTAATTTTTTTCAACCAGCTGCGCCACCTCCACAGAAAAAATTGAATTCATCCCAGTTTCTTTATAACATTAAAGAAAATGATTCTTAAGATTTCCTGGACGAAAGAGAAGGTGAAGACTTTAGTGCGCAAGTGACGAAAGAGTTTCAAAGGTATATCAATGAAAAGGTTGCATCTACGGAAACTGAAGCTACTACATGGTGGAAGGCTAATACTGCACAGTATTCCATATTAGGTTTGGTTGCATCTGATTATTTTGAAATATCGGCAACCTAATCTAGCTCCGAAAGACTATTTTCAACAGCTGGGAATATTTTCACAAAGAAGCGGGCGAAGTTACGAGGAATGTCCAGAAAGTAAGAGTACTCGATTTTTCTAATTAAAAAAAAATTATTTAAAAAAAAGTTGCAGGGTTTTGTTCGTATACATGTCAGCTATTTTTCCACGTAGTCGCCTTCCTGTTCTATGCAAGTAGTGAGCCATGGCAAAAGATTTTTGATGCCCTCCTCGAAGAAGTTTCCCGCCACCGCCTTCTCCCACTTCAGGACCTCTGTTTGCACCTCCTCGTCGGTAGAAATTTTTTTTTCACCCATGTGAGTCTCCAGGTAGGTGAAGAGGTGGTTCTGAACATCCCAACCGAATGAATCCAAGAATGTCTTGGTGGCCAAGGCTCTGTGCGGACGAGCGTTTTCATGCAACAAGCACACTTCCTTCGTCGAAATTCCCCTCTGCTTGTTTTGAATCGCCCTCTTGAGCTTCTTTAGAGTCTTACAGTATTGAATTCGATCAAAATGATCCCTTTTCGCTCCCAAAACACAGAAGCCATGATTTTTCCAAGAAGACCTTCCAAAATGGAAGATCTTCCACTCCTCTGATCGTCATGAACATTTGTTCTACCTTCTTCAAATTCCCGACACCACTTAGAAAACGATCGTTTTATTCATAACACCTTTAACGTGAACAGCTTGGATTCGTTGGAAAATTTCAGTAGCTGTTTTTCCTTTTGCGTGAATTATGCTTTGTTCATTCCAGTTTAACAATACGGATGTTGAAGATCTTCAAGGCTAAATATGCCAGAAAACAAAATATTATTTCTGCATAAGCATTATGTTTTGTAGCTTTGAATCGATAAAAATAATAATGAAACTACCTAATTTCTAAACAAATAATGGTGAGGCAAAATTTGCTAAGTGTACCCACCTAAAATTTTGTTAAGCCCAGTATTTTTGAAACTCCACTAGATTTTAGTGCTAGTGGGCCTCTTGATATCTGCAAAGAGAGCGCACCCTGCACAACGGGTTTTTAATACACAGGGGCCTGTATTTTTGACGTTTTACCCTGACCGCTAATATTCAATTATACGTAACTCCTACTACAGTTATCTAATTTAGAAAAGTCTTTTAATGAGGTTTGCAATAAAAATAACCATTTTACGATGAAAAAAGTTATTTTACGTTGATTTCCTCTTTTTAGAGAACATTTTTGAGTTTTTTTTTCAAAATGCGGCATTTTAAATATTTTTTCAAGTGAGCTACAAAAAAGCTTCACTTTTCTTTTAAAAATCATCCTAAAACCAAAATGGGATGGAAACTATTGGTTGAGTTATAGAAAGTCATGAGAACACAAGTGTCGCCTGCCAAGTAGCCACAGCGCTACTATGCGTGCTGCTGTGTCTGGGTGGTTTCAATACTTCATCAAAATGATTCTTGTGACTAAATTTTCTCTCCTGTCACAATTGATGCTACTTTTTGGTGTGAATCTCCATGCCTCTCACATTTTTGGAGACATTAGTGTGTTCTCTTGCCTCTCTCGTTTTAGGATACTTTGTGGTGTGAGTCCTCTTGCCTACCACATTTTTATGGGTGCTTTTTGGTGTGAATCCCACTGCCTCTCACATTTTGGGGGGCTTTTTGGAATAAGCTCCTTTGCCTCTCACAATGGCACTATGAGAGAAATGGTTTTTTATTGCATTTCATGTTCTCTGTGCTTTTGGCTTTCCGATCTTTCTCTTCGGGAAAATATCATGTTGTGGAGATAACGAGTACTCCTTTAAAACAGTGGCGGCGTGATTTTCTTTGGAGATTCGTTATCTTCACAAAATGACATTTTCCTGAAGAGAAAGATCGCGAAGCGAAGAGCACAGAGAATAAGAAATGCAATAGAAAGAAGAAAAACAAAAGAAAATTTAATTAAAGAAAAGAAATTTTTTATTCTTAGTACCATTGTGAAAGGCACGGAGATTCACACTAAAAAGCACCCAAAAATGTGAGACGCAAAGGGACTCACACTAAAAAGCTCACCAAAATATGAAAGGCAAGGGTACTCACATCGAAAATCATCCAAAATGTGAGAAGCAAGGGAACTCACACCAAAAAGCACACCAAATTGAGAGAAGCAAGAGGTCTCACACTAAATTGCTCAAAAATGTATGAGGCAAGGGGACTCAGACCAAAATGTACCATAAACGAGAGAGGCGAGATCATGTAGCCACTAGAATCATTTTGATGTAGTATTGAAACCACCCATACACAGCAGCATGCCTGGTAGCTCTGCGGCTGCTTGGCGAATGACACTTGTCGCATTTTGAAAAAAACTCAAAAATGTTTCTTAAAAGGAGCAATCAAAGTGGAATAATTTTTTAGTCGTTAAATAATGATATTTACTGTAAACCTCATTTAAAAACCTTTCAAAAACTCTCATAAGATGTCAAATTGGATAACTGTAGTAGGAGTTATGTGTAATTGAAAGTTAGCGGTCAGAGTAAAACGTTGAAAAGACAGGCCCCAGTATCTTGAAAACCCATTGTGCAAGATGCACTATCTTTGCAGGATTTAATGAGGCCCACTAGCGCTATAATCTAATGGAGTTTCGATAAGATTGAGTACAAAAAAATTTTAGGTGGGAACCCTTGGCAAATCTTGCCCTTTGTATTTTTATCGTTTATTTTAATTTCCAATTCTTAAAAAAACAGGTTTTAAAATGAAACGAATGGAATTGCAAATAAAGAGAATTTTCAAGAAGATCATGGAATTTGAATTAGTAGAATTTTCTACTGATTAATTATTACATCTATTGATGAATCAGTCGATTCCTTCTCGTATCTGCTGTTCAAAAGACGATTCTGGTAAGTAAAATTTGTCATAGAGGTTATTTTCCTGTGTACGACTATCATGCCCGATCAAATTTTCGATCAATGCTCGTACACACCACTAGTGTAAATACATGTAACTATGTTGTAGCAGACTTGTCTGTGTGCTTTTAGGCCTTAGTGGCCCAAAAGGCCTTCTTTTACTATTCAGATTTATTTAAATAATGAGGAAAGCTCAATCTTAGCCTGTGTACGAAACAGGAAATCCCGTTTTTAATATCTAGTTCGTTAACCAATTACACCACCGAACTTTCTTAAATTCGAATCAGAGAAATTTTCACTATTTCAATCAATAGATTAGGTTTTACTGATAAGCCTGTGACATTAAATGCACTGGTTCTTCCATGATTCTAGTAACACTGGTTGATTCAGTGAATGATTCCAGTCCATCTCCTAATTCAAAGGAGTTTCAATTTAAACTTCAGCAGCTTCCCTGCAGGATTTGGTTGAAAAAATTAACTCGAAATATTAATTTTTTGATTTTATGATTGTAGCTACAGACGGAGCCTGCCTCATGAGAAACTCTCACTGATTTTAACAGTAAGGTACAGGTGATCAGACTCACTATCAGGATGTTCAAATGGACACTCTGGAATTGTTAATTTTTGACCTCCGCAGGGTGTGGGGTCTAGCAAACCATTCAGAAGTGTCAGTGTCATGACTTCTGCCGAACGCTGGTGCCGAGCGAATACACCCGACACCCAAAACGCATTTTAGGAGCGAGTAACGTTCAGGGTCATGTTTGGCGTGTCATATAGATTTTTAGTTAGTTCAAACAATTTGTTGATATTTCGAACATGCGTGGAGAGTGGATGAAATGGAGAGAACATGGCAGAGAGTGGATGAGGTATTTTGTTTGTTTTTATATTTTTAACGTCAAATTCGATGCTTCCAAGAAGCTAAGGAAAAAAAGGCGTTACTCAGCAATCAGTGCGTATTCTCAACATTCTCGACCGAAAACTTGCTCAAATCTCAAATTTTCGTCATTTTTCAATACAAAAACAAAAGACATGAGATTTTTTATACGCATTTACATTGATTTCTGAATTTTCTAGTGTCTAAAATGTTTCAGATCAGTGCAGTGACGCCGTTTCCTTAGCCTCTCGTGCTCAAACTAACATATTGTCAAAGTGTTTGTGCATGTGCACTCATGTCTCATGCATCTAACGCTTCAAAAATAATAAGAAATGGTTTCAGATTTGATGGGTGTTATGCCGATTTTCAAGTTTTTCAGGTTTTATTGAATTAAAACTACCTTTCGATTTAATTCCGCGTACGGGGGTTTAGGGCAGGCCTGGGCAAGCTCGGGGAAATTTTTTCACGAAGCACATTTTGGCGTCCCCATTACCGATGCTCTTGCCTTGCTCAAGAGATGGAAGATCTCTTGAGCAAGGCAAGGACATCGGTAGTGGAACGCCAACATGTGCGTTGTGAGCAAA
>JAUMHM010083263.1:0-13481 GCA_032362435.1 Melikaiella ostensackeni
TTGTATATATACACCTGACCATCTACGGTTTATGTGAGTGCAGTATGAACTCTAGAGGAGGGAAATTTGAATGGCTAAGTATTTTCTGGCGGACGTCATTTATGCACTTGACATTACCCACTTTACGCACTTCGGTCTTTAGAGGCATATTGCCTCTATTTTTCAAAAACTATAACAATATACAATGTACATTTTATTGTTCCTCAGCAATATGAGCTGGATTCTAGGTTTCCTAATACAAAGCGTATACACCACCGGTACCGGTAAAACAAATACCAGTACCAGTAAAAATAAAATTACCCGTATCGACAATTTTTTTTACCGGTTTCTCAAAAAGCGTATTATGAGCACAAGGTATTATGAGTCGTTTTTCTTTTATGCATAATTTTAGATATAGCTCATGATTTATATCTTAACATGCTTCATTATTATTCAAATGACTAGTTAGTTAATTCCCAAGTGAGCACATGATTTTCGATGTTGTGCCAAAAATAAAAAAATAAACACTGAAATATCATCTACTCAGTAGTTGATAATTGCGACGTAAAAATTTTTTTAAAAATCTTATTTCTTTATTGATAATATAAGTGAGAAAATTTCTGCACCCTTTGAATAAAAAATTATTTTCTCCTTATCTATTCATGGAAAATTGATGGAAATTTGAGAATATAGTTGAGAACAAATGCAACGAACAATGAAATCCCCAAAATTGTCCTTATGTTATTTGTTGCTACTTTTTTTCATAAACAAATGCTGATTTGACCCTGTTCTACACACGATAAATCAAAAATTTTTACATGAATGAACATTTATGCTATTCCGAACTTGTCAATGCTTCGATTACGGAAATTCTAATTAGGAAGTGCCATTCTACATTTTTTCTTCAATCCTGCAAAATAAAAAAAGTGACTTTCAATTTTTTACATCCTTCTTCGACAATTTGGAAAATGTTTTCGAATGTTTCATTTTTTTCAATTTTATCTTTTGAAATACATTGATCAAAATAAAAAATCATTTCAATTTCCGTAGAAATGTTAGGAAAATTTTTTTATTCTCTTCAAGCCTATCAAAATTCTCAAAAAGCATGCAAATTTTATTTCGAAATCCACAAAAACATATAATTTGCTTAGAATGTTTGAAAATATTTCCAAACTGGAAATAATTTTTCAATTTTCTTCAAGACTTCTAAATATCTTTTAGAATTATTCGAATTGTGCCTAAAGTTTTTTAAAAAATTCTCCAAAATAAAGAAAGTGCCTTTAAATTTTCTAGATTCTTTTTCGACAATTTGGAAAATCTTTTCAAATGTTTATTTTTTTAAATTCTTATCTTGAAATGCTTAAAATGTCTGAAGTTACAAGTGAAAACTAAGTTAATATTTAAGATGAGTAGTTAATCATTTTTCACCAATAAATAAATTAATAATTGTTAAAACAAAAATATTTCCAACACCCATCGGAAGTGCAGTCATTGCCATTCTTTGCTGTAATTTCTACTGGGGACACTTAGTCTATACTGCAAATGAATAGGTATTTCAGTTTAATTAACGAATAAATAATTCTTGAAACAGATATATGTTATACTTTATAGCTTCTTTTTAGGTGAAGTGGGAGGGGGATGCTGATTTCAACACGACCCATGAGGTAGAGTATTTAGCGCTTTTTTTCAAGTGGTAGCCCCAGTAGGACTAATCCACCACATCAATTGAAAGGATTTTCTTTTTTGATTAATACATTTTACAGGATAAAATTTAAAAAAATGAAACATTCGAAAAGATTCTCAAAATTCTCGAAAAAGAATGTAAAAAATTGAAAGTCACTTTTTTTATTTTGCAGGATTGAAACAAAATTTAGAATGGCACTTCCGAATCAGAATTTTCGTAATCGAAGCATTGAAGAGTTCAAACTAGCATAATTGTCATACGTCAGGCGTGCAAGAACAAGCCTGTAAATGCGCGGCGCTAAACAATATTATTTATCATCAACCCAAAGAAAAAGCACAAAAATGTTTAAACGGTTTTAGAATCTTTAACATTTGGAGCTTCCTTTCATAGGAAAAAATTGAATTTATCGTGTGCAAAATAGGTTAAAATCAGCATTTCTGTATAAAAAAAAGGTAGCAACAAATAACATTGGGACAATTTTTTGAATTTCATTGTTCATTGCATTTGTTTTTAACTGTTCTCTCAAATTTTCATTAATTTTCCATGAATAGATACGGAGAAAATGACTTTTTATTCAAAGGGTACACGAATTTTCTCACTGATATTGTCAATAAAAAAATGAGGCTGATTGAAGAATTTTTACGTGGCAACTATCAACTACTGAGTGGATCATATTTCAATGTTTTTTCTTGTCACAACATCGAAAATCATGGACTCACTTGGAAAATTTCTACCCATAACCGTCAGGGAAAATGGAAAATAAGTCGGCGAAAAAAGGCAGGGAATTTGGAAATGAGAATTTATATATATTTCGGAACAGTCTTGTTAAAATATACCCGTGACTTTATGACGGTGCAAAAACTGATATCACTTTATACTGAAATTTTAATGATTGTTTTCCAATGTCTCGCGGGGTGGCGGGAGGCACCCCTGTGACTGGTCACATCAATAATTCAAGTCACACCTCTATCCCTTCCCAATGTCGCGTGGGAAGGAAGCTCCCCTGTGACTAGTCAAGAAAATTATTGAAGTTACACTACCAGTCCGTTTCCAGGATCATTTCGCCACCACTATCAACCATTATGATTTTCATTGGGCAGTATTTCTCTGATTTTCAATAGTTGGGATGGGAGGAAGAGAGAATTCAGTCACAATTCTTATAAATTCGATGATTCTGCCTTACATGAATTTTTTTACATACAATCATTCCCAAAAAACAGGTAAAAGAAAAGTTGTCGGCACCAATAATTTTTTTTTTACCGGTACTCGCAATTTTTTTTACCGGTACCGGTTTTGTATACACAACTTTCTTAATATACTGATTATCGAGGGCCAAAGTTTGATAAATGAAAGAAACCCGTGTGGGAAAAGGCCTGTTTAGTCCTCTTTAAAATGATGACCCCCGCCAAGGGCCCATTTGTATAATATATAGGGGGAAATCCACGAGGGCTTTGCCTTCACGGTCGATCGGTTGAAAATTTCAAATCCAAAGAGTTAATATTTTTTGCACACTACAAATTTTGATGTATAAATAGTTGAAGCTTACAAAAAACGTATTTTTGTTAAAAATTTGGTAATAATTTTTTAGAAGTTGAACCATAAAATCTTGAACATCCAACGAAGGCCCCCGTAGGGGGCCCTGCTTGTCGCCCTCATACTTCAGCTTACAAGAATTAAACCATTTTTTTGTGGTATAAATTCTTTTGTATGAAATAGTAACAATATCTCATCCAAATATGTAGTTTTTGTAAATAAAAATAATTCCAACAAGTTTTAATGTGCGTGTGGAGTTTCTGTTCAAAAAAATATTAGAAACATTGTGTCAAGTTAGTCAAAAAGAAAAACGCAAGTCTTATAAAGATGCAGGTCATGAGTTCAAGTCCCGGTCGAGGCGCTAATACATTATGTTCATTTTTTAATTTTGTGCATATATTAACAATGCATGTTTTTTTTATTAAAATATGCTTTAAAATGACGAGGAGACAATTATTTAAGGTATTTTCAAAAAGTAAAAATTTACCGTCAAGGTAACTGCAAATGTCCCACGAGGATCTCTCGAGGGCAACAATGAGGGAAGTCCATGTTGGATTAGCATGTCGTTTCCATGAAGGACCACGACTTGATTGCCCTTATGGGCCCCTCATGGCCTAAGGGCAATTAATGAGGGCCCTCTACGGAGGCCCGCTTCATTTATCCACAGGGGAAGTTAGAGATATTTCAAGATTCAAATAAATTCCATCTACTTTTGTCGTTCACTAGTTCTTTCTTCAAAATGATATGAAAGTCTTCAATATTAAAAAAATGTATAAAACAACTGTTGACATAAATTAAATATGGTTTCTATTAAGGCTGGGAAACTTTGGAAAAGGTATGGCATTTTTAAAAATGCTCTGGAGGACTTTAAAGGGATGTAACATATTTTAAAAGGTCGTGGTGGATATTTCATAGTAAAATGTAATCAATTTAACTATTTTAAGCGAGTTCAAAACAATTTTAAATAAGTTTTGAAGAATTCAGAACAAGCTTTAGAATATTTTAAATAAAAATGAAATTGTAACATTTCAAAGTGAAATTGATCGACCAGGATTAATTTCATGCTTAAATTATGACAAGCGTTAATTGAATAACGGCAGAATAATTAATTTACAATAAGTCAATATTAAAATAAATCTTTGAAATATAAAATTTGAAAAATTGTATTATATTAAAAGATGACAATTTCATTTGTAAATTTTAAATCTTAACAGTTGAAAATTTAAAAATCGAAAACGCTTTATAGCAAATAATTTTAAGTTCAAATATTAAAATTTAGTCGGTCTGAAACTTTGATAGTTTGAATTGAAAGCCGTAATAATTAAATAATTTGAAGTGGAAAGCTGAAAAAGGAAATGGGTTAGTCTTGCCATACTGCTGAAAAATATTTGAATTATTCCGAATTTCAGGACGACGAGACTCTTCGTTAAATTAAAGCATTCGGCATTGAACAATTTTCAATATAGTAAACCTTTATGCGTTCAAAACTGAATAATTATAGAGTGTAACATATTCAAGTATGATTAGTTTGAAATTTAAGTCTTTTATACAATTTCGAAATAAAAGTCTTGATTTTCGATCAATTTGACATTGAGAAGGTTAAAAATGTTTAATTAACTACATGCAGGAATCAAAATGATTTACAAATAATTCAAGATGGAACCATTTCGTATTGAATGACTAAAAATTTTGTACCCTCTAATGTAAAATTAAGAAATTGTACTATGACAAAAAAAAAGTCTTAATTGTTGAAGGGTTTTAAATAGAAGATTTCAAATATTTAACTATTTAAAAATAAGCAAATAATGTGTAAATATGAAGGACTTGAAGAATGGAAAGAAATCTTCCATCTTTTACAAAAACAAAAATTTCAAATTTGAAGTTTACTTAAAATTAATGTTTTGATTGAAATGAAATGAATTGATGTGATTGTTGGATTGATGCAGTCTTCGACTTTGAAGAGAATTATATGTAGTTTAAAAATTGTCGTGTTCAAAAAGAATTATAATTAGAAATATTTAAAACTTGAAAGCAGTTCAGAATTTGAAATCTTATCCTCATAAATAAATGTAATTTCAATTTCTGAATATCAAAATTGAAATTTATTGAAATTTATTATAATATTGTACTCCTAATACTGAATTTTCTCAGAAAAAACTTATTACTTAATTTCACCAATTTATATTATTGCAATTTATTACAGGAGCAAAGAGCCTCATTTATATTCCATCCAAGTGAGATATTTCATACTAGATGCTTCATGGTATTTCATGCTTTCACTGAAACTTGAATCGGATTTTATAAATTGGGTATGAGCTTCGATTCAAAAGCCTTAGATTTCCAAGGATTATTTCTTTAACTCGAATTTTTTTCTTCAATATAATATTGTACCCCTAATAATAGCATTTCTCAGAAAACACTTATTACTCAATTGCACCAATTTAGATTATTGAAATTTATTACAGGAGCAGAGAGCCTCATTTATATTCCATCCTAGTGAAGATATTTCATGCTATAGAAATTTTTTTCTTTGAATAAAGGAACGATTAATTCTTCAGTAATTAAAATTCCCACCATCTTAGTGATCAGAGTAGAAAAGGGATGAGCGGAATATGAGACAATAGAAGGATATAGAGCCTTATGTTTTATAGGGCAATTACATCAATATTGAACCACTTCAGGTCACGATCATATTTAAAGCTCTTTGAAAAGTGATTGTCAAGTCAGGCAAATATAAAATCTATATATCTGTATTCTGCAGATATGACAGCTTCTCACTCACTTACTTCAAATTCATTCTAAGTGCTACGGGAAGTGCGCTGGTCGTTTGATGAGTAAGGTCAATTTCCCGCTAGATGGCGCCAAAATGAACTTTGTAGTATGTGGCCAACAAATACCACTTTTTAAACTAACCTCTACTATGCTTCAGCCAAAACTAATGCTTAGTTTGCGTTCGGCTTACGTTTGAAGTGAGCGTGTCAGTAGTTTCCGAAAGAATGGAGGAAGAAGAGTTTCGTGCAGTGATGAAACATTTTTGTTTGAAAATTGGATCGCCGCGAAGATCAAAGCCGAGTTAGACAAAGTTGACGGGGAGCCTGTTCCTTTGCTGAAAATCGTTCATTTTTGGATTAACGAATTTAAACGTGGCCGAACCACAACTAAAGATGAAGCGCGCTCCGGACGCCCAATTGAGATCACCGCATCGGATATGGTGGAAAAAATTCATCATATGGTTAAGGAAGATCGCCAGATCAAGGTGCGTAAGATTTTTGAGGCTGTAGGCATCTCCACTGAATGAGTTTATAACATCTTGCACGAAAAACTGGAGGTTAAGTAGGTCTGTGCAAGATGGGTGCCGCGATTTGTGACCCGATTTGTGACTGTGGATGAAACTTGGATCCACCACTATACATCCGAGACAAAGCAGCAGTCAAAGCAGTGGGCACTGCCTGGTGAGAGTGCGCCGAAAAAGGCGTAGATAGTTTTGTCAGCTAGGAAGGTGATGGCCATTGGCCACAATTTTTTGAGATTCCCAAGGAATTATCCTAATTGATTACTTGAAGAAGGGGAAAACTATAACAGAAACGTATCATGCATCATTTTTGGACCGTTTGAAAGTAGATTTATAAAAAGCGGCCATGATTAGCTTACAAACAGGTGCTGTTTCATCACGAAAACGCACCGGCTCGTACCTCCGCAATCGCAATGTCAAAAAAAGAAATTTACTTGCTTTTTTTAACAAGCTTATCAGGCGTCCCACGTATTAAATATATACCAGAAATGAAGGTACAAATTCGTTAGTGGTGAGCCACCCAATTTTTATTCTTAATCACGTATTTCACCTGTTTCTCAGGAAATGTTCATTAATTACGTAAAGATAATTTTTGAAATTTTAGACCACATTCCCACTCTATTCTAAGGATACATAAGATTTGTGTGACCCCCTACCCCTTCTGACGTGAGATTTTATATTTTTACTTAATATCTCAACAATATACGAATTATTTCCACTGTAAACAAGACTTCATGAGATTTTAAGGAAATTCGAATTATTTCAAGGGATTACAAAAGTTTTAGTGTTTTCCAAATTATTCCGAAGGATTATGAGAGGTTTCACAGATTTCAAGCTATTTTGAAAGATTTAAAAAATTTGAAGAAATTACCTAGCACAGTTTCAGGAGGAATCTCAATTTTTCAAGGGATTTTATCAGATTTCAAGGGATTTCAAGCGATACCGAAGGAATTCGACGGATTTTCAGGGATTTTGAGAAACTAAGAACGATTTCCGCGAATCACAAAGGATTTCAAGAGATTTCAAGGGATTTAAAAAGATTTCGAAATATTCTAAAAGGAATCACGGGATCTCAAAGGATCTTAAAGGATTTTAAGAGTTACCAAAGTATTTTCACGAATGCCCGTATGCACCATAAAGAAATCTGTGTCGCTAGCGACCTACTGGGGATGAATGGGTTAATTAAATTCCAAAGACTTGAAAGGATTCGAGGGAATTTCCTCAGATTTTGAAGAATTTTGAGGGATTTTAACGGTTTTTAAGAGACTTAAAGAGGTTTCGATGATTTGACGGGTTTTCCAAGGAATTTAAGAGATTTCAAATGACTCCAAAGTATTTCCACGAATTTTAAAGGATTTTGTACGATTTAAAAAGATTTAACAGAATTTCAAATGATTTCAGAATATTATAAAGGATTTTAAGGGATTTCAAGGAATTTAAAGGGCTTTCGAAAGATTCTAATGGATTTTCAAATATTTCAAGAAATTTCAAGAGATTCGAAAATATTTTCACGGAATTGAAAAATTTCAATGCATTTTAAAGGGAGTTTAAATATTTTAAGGGACTTCGTATTATTTTGAAATATGTCACGACATTTTGAGGATTTTAATCGCTTTTCAGAGATTTTAAGGTATTTCAATCGATTTTAAATGATTATAAGGGATTTTTATGGGATTTCGAAGATTTTCAGTAGCTAAAAAAATTGTAGAAGATTTCAGAATCTCGAAAAATTTTAAGGGATTTCCATAGTTTTTAAAGGATTTCAAGAGATTTCCAGGGAGCTCAGTCGTTTTAAAAAGATTTAAAGAGATTACGTACGGTATTCCACAGGATTTCGAAGGATTTCCAAATATTATAAAGGATTTTAATGGATTTCGTGGAATTTTAATGTCTGTTAAAAGATTCAAATGGATTCAAAAATATTTTAATGGATTTTAATATATTTTATGGGATTTTAAGGAATTCGTAAAAATTCCCAGGGATGTGAAAGATTTCGATCGATTTTAAAAGGATTCATAAGATTTCATGGGATCTCGTAATATTTCGAAATATTTCACGGAGCATCAAGGACTTCAATTGATTTTCAGAGGTTTTAAGGAATTTTCACGAATTTTAAAAGATAATGAAGGATTTTTATAGGACTAAAAAGATTTCAAGCGATCTCACGCAGTTCAAAGGATTTCACAGACTCTCAAAGAATTTTAAGGGATTTCTATAGTTTTCAAGAGATTTTAAGAGATATTTATAGAGCTTAATTGCTTTGAAGGGATTTTAAGGAATTTCAAAATAATTCAAAAGGAATCATGGGATTTTCAGTTATACCAAACTATTTTTATGAATTTTAAAGGATGTCAGGGGATTTTAATTCGATTTCGAAGATTTGAAGTGATTTGAAGGAATCTTATGAAATTTCAAAAGATTTTAAAAAATTTCGAAGAATCTTGAAGGATTTTAAGAGAGTCAAAGCAGTTTCGAGGACTTTCTGGTATTTCAGTAGACGTCAAGAGATGTCAAAATATTCCAGAGTATATCCACGGATTTTAGATAATTTCTTAGGATTTAAAAATATTCAACGGAACTTCAGAGAATTTCCGAATATTATAAAGGATTTTAAGGGATTTGGAGGAATTTCAGTGGCTTTTGAAAGTTTCCAATGTATCCTAAAATATTTTATTGTATTCTAAAATTTTTTGAGGCATTTCAAGAGATTTTGTAACATTTCGAAATGTTGCGTGGAATTTCAAGGATTTTGAACGATTCTTAGAGATTTTAAGGGATCTTCATGTATTTTAAAAGATTAGAAGGGATTTTTATCGGCCTTGGGATATTTCAAGCGATTTGAAGGACTTTAAAAGATTGCACAGAATCTCAAAGAATTTTAAGGAATTAAAAAATTTTTCAGCAGAATTTAAATAATGATAAAATGTGTATAATAATACGAGAAGTGATTTTAACAGCCAAAAATTTGTTTTAATTAGCATATTCGAAAAAAATCATTAGAAAGTCGAGACTTACGTAAGAAATGATTTGGACCCCTCCCCCAAGTAAGGATTGGAAAGATTTTCCAGACCCCCCTCGCCCCAAAAAAGCCTTACGTAATTAATGGAGCTTCCTTATATAGCCATATTCACAGAAGTAACATTCTTTCAAAAAAACAGTTCCAAAACAAATCTTGAGGCACATATTTCAAACTTTTTTTCTACGTTCCAAATATATATAGAAACGTATTTTCAGTTTGGTCAATATCTCTAAGCATGCCCGAAATTCGCACAAAATATTAAAATTAATACGTTCATAAATTTAATTAAATGAATAATATCTAGTGGATTTTAGTGAATGTTGGTATATTTAAGTGAAGAATAAAAAATTTTTTGTACTGATAGAAAAAAATTAGATGTGCAATTTGATAGAGACAATATGTTTTGATTATTAGCCTATTTTTAAAATATTTAAAAATATTCCAAGTTTTTGGAAAAATTGTAAGCAAAAGTTATTCCTTTTGATGAAATGCAACTTTTTTACATGGAAAATTTTCATTTGACTAGTAACTGTCGATGAAAAGCCATTCATATATATATATATATATATATATTTTTATGTTTTTTTTACTAAATATACATGATTTTTGGGGCACGTCATTTTCCTTGCGGAGACGTTTCGTAGCTGCCAAAGTACAGAAAAATAAGTATAAAATTTGATCATATCTTGTTGTACTCAAATTTCACAGTTTCAAGTGTTGGAGTGTACATTTCCGCTAAAATGTTGGAGGGGCAACCTTAGCCCTGAATTGTACATACCTGTAACTTTTACGCGCACTGCAATTAGACTTAATCCATGACAAACTTCTAAGTTTGTATGGTGTCTGTCCGACACCTAAATCTCTATCTTTGTGAAAAAAATCGTTTTGAATTTGCATAAGGCAAAGGTGATCCTAAATCTTTCGGTCTATTTAATGAAATTTGGCTTTACCGATGAAAATTTTTGTTTTGTCGTAATAGCAACAAATGTGGAAAAACTACCGTTGAACATATCTAAATTTGGAAGGTCAACTTTCAGCTCTTTCCAAAGTCGAAGAAATGTCCGGAAAAGTTGGAAAAAATTCAAGCGGATTACTTGTCTGTTTGTGAAGGCAGCTGAACTTTAAAAATTGAAAAATGCACTCATCTCGCGATACTGTGGCAGCCTCGGGTCTGGTAGGCACGGTGACGAGCGATATTCAAATTTAGTTTCAACCGGATTTGAAGCCACGAGTGAGTACTTTTAAGTCAATACTTAGGACCACATATATAATCTCTGAACCTGGCACCACGTACAAAAGTATATGCCCAGAGATTCGCGATGTAAACAACTTCTGATAGCTCAGGGAAAGGCAGAAGCAGTCAATCGTGAATAACCATGAAGCCGGCACAAGAACGGGTGGCACAGTAACGCGAGATGAGTGTCTTGAAAATTGTGGTCACCAGAATGATTAATGCAATAAAAAATTATCTCAGCTTTGGATTGAGATATAGAGACGAATCAAGGTTTAATGGCAAGATTTCAGTACACTGATAAAGCTCAGACCCTAAAAAAGTGAGTTAAAGTCTCTTGAGGGAATAGGACTACAAAAAAAGGGTAATGGGTGTCTTACCAAACGGCCTCTGACGGCTAAGACTTGAATAAAAAAAGGGTCTGCTTCTGTAAGGTTGCAATTTCCTTTTGAGTAAGCAACTTTTCAAAGTAGGTATATTATACATACAAACATTTTATTATAAAATAATGGTTAACTTATAATTATATTTTTTACATCATGTAAAATAGTGCGTAGGTTTTCGTTAATCAATTAAAAATGTTATCAAAACACAATGGAATTCATTTACGCCTTTGTATAGATACACTGGCGTATTTTAAAAATTTGAACATTCCTTGTTCTGTATTTATACATGGTGATATAAAGATTATTCTTATATTCTTCCAATCTCATGCAAAATTCACCAGAAGTAACTGTTTCCATTGAATATTATTTTTAAAAAAATAACAATTACTGATAATAATATGTATAATTTGTCCAAGAATAACTTTACTGACAAATACACATCAATAATAAGAGTGATTTACACTTAAATTTTTCAACTCTCGTATTATTCTCAACTTCTAAAGAACAAAATTGCAGAAAAAAAATGAATATTTATAAACATTATTTCTTGTGCATTTCAAAGTTTTAAATGTTCATGACATCAGTCAGTTTCATATCAATAATATTATTAATATAAAGGCCCTCCGATCGATTAGAAGGCTTAAAAAAAGTCGAATGGAATTTCGAACAAAGTCTCGAAAAAGTCATATCAATTTTTTAAAGATAATGCATAAAAGCAGTAGCAGACACTGAATGACTGAAATAATAACTTTATTCGTTTAGGTGCACAGATTACATAATTCTTACTGATTTTCAAATATTTTTTACACAATCAAAATGAACTTTACAGTTTACGCAATCCTTTAACAGTAATCATTCACCTTGAAGGATTTTAATTCTGGGTTGGAAATATTTCTTTCTAAACTATTTATCACATTTTTAATTGATTAACAAAAAATTACGCACTATTTTACATGATTCGAGAAAGTGTAATTCTAAATCAACCATCATTTTCGAATAAAATTTTAGTATGTATAATATACCTAGTTTGAAAAGTTGCTAACTGAAAAGGAAATTGCAACCATATGGCTCGGTCTAGTCCTAGACTCTGACCTAGACACTTTAGTGAACCGTACGGAAGTCAGGCACTTTTTCTCAAATCTTCGCCGTCGGAGGCAGTTTGGTAATGAACACCCATGACTTCTTTTCGTAGTGCTATTCCCTCACGAGACGTTTTCTCATTAAAATCCGAATTATTCCAGCTCACGTTTTATGAAAATATAAAATTTTATCCACTTTTTAGTGGTCCAAACTTTATCAGTGTACTCAGCTCTTTTTAGTAAGCCTTGATTCGTCTCGATATTTTAATTCAAAGCTGAAATCATTTTTATTGTATTAATAATTCTGGTAACCACAATTCTGGATATTTTTTAATTTCAATAGTTAGACTGCATTCACAAATAGACAAGCAACGCATTTGAATTTTTGCCAACTTTTCCGGACATTTCATCGACTTTGGGAGGAGCTGAAAGTTGATCTTCCTAATATTGGCATGGTCAACAGTGGCTCTTTTCCACATTTGTTGCTATTACAACAACAAAAATTTTTTCATCGAGATACGTGAAATTTTGTTAAATAGACCGAAAAATTTCGAATCACGTTTGCTTTATGCAAACTCAGTGCAATTCTTTTTCACTAAGATAGAGCTAGCTTTTCCCAAGTGTCAGGACTTTCTGTCCCGATATTAGCATGATTTTTCTCAGAATTTTCAAACATTGCGTGGAAAAGTTGTGAGCGTGGAAAAGTTGTGAGCATGCAAAATTAAATTTGTAACTAGTTACAAATATTATCCATAAATATTTTTGGGATTTGGTCCAACTATTATATGTTATATCTTCCCATGAGTGTTTCTGTAATGACTGCGAGCGTTTGTTCTTAATTCAGGAAGTCTGCCTGTGAATTTCCATGCAATATAACTCGTATTTTAAGTGTAGGTTTACCTATAAAATTACGGTGACAGAAAAATGACACTTTGCCTGGATATGCCCATATACAGACAGGTATATGGGCATAATCAGACTAGAAGAAATCTTTGCTTAATGTCTCTCTTTTAAAATATATCAAAGATAGAAAAGAAATCTACTTTCTTATGAAAATTGTTTGTGTACTAAGAATGAAATACCCAAAAAGTTCACAATTCAAAAATAGACTTCGAAACTACCCATTTTAACGGCTTATTAGAGACAAATGTACAATAAATGTTGTAGTAAAAAGAAGATGTTTCGGATTTCAATCGTGTGAGAAACTACGAATCTTGCCGACGTTTCGTGAACATTGTAGTTCACTTCTTCAGGGCTAACCTGAAACTGAAGCTTCAG
>JAUMHM010083264.1:0-13480 GCA_032362435.1 Melikaiella ostensackeni
GATAACAGACTAATTCTACTGACAACAATTTGTACCACGTGTGAATCTATAATCTACGAAAATCCCTTTCTATAGTCTAGATAAGTAAAAAATAGTTGCAAAATAGTTTCACGTTCACATTTTGATAATATTTACAGAAGAATAAAAAACCGACTTCAGAACAGCGCTAAACAGTGAAAAATAATGACCTGCAAAAGTATAAATAATTCTGAATTCGGCGCCTCAGTTTGAGAGTTTTTTCTCGCTCCGACTTCAAAATTATTTATATTTTTGCAATTAATTATTTTTAAATTAATTTCTTTCTTTCTTTTTTATTCAATTCATTTTTTGTTTAGCGCGTCTATGAAGTTGGATTTTGATTTTCGTGTGAATACTTCTTTTAATTTCATACTTTTTATAACCGTCACTCGATAACGAAATTAAAAACATTGTACATGAATTAAATTTATAAATTCCAATCCTAATATTATGTATGAATTTTATAAGTCAGTTTCTTCTTTCTTATCGGTGAGCTTAGACATTTTTTTTTCAATGCAGTACATAGAACATATATTTATTTAGGAAATAAATAGCTTATAATTTACTGTTAAAATTGTTAAGCTTTGAACTTTTCCAACTTAAAATTGTTTCATTTTTAACTTGTAGTTTTGAATTGTTCCAAATTTTATATTTAAAAATTTCTAGAAAATCTCTTCATCTCGAAAGCTTCATTTGAAATGGTTGAATTTTTAACGCTTCGATTAGAAGAAAAATGGATTCAATTTTTTCCTAACTATCAAGTTTTTGACTGTTTAATTTAAGGGTATCAATGGCTCAATTTGATATCTTTCAATTGAAAATCATTTTCCATTTGAAAAATATTCACGTTTCTTCTTCCCAATCTTAGTTTAAAGAAAAACTTCTTTTTACATTAGAGTAAAATTGTATACATAAAAATAACAAAACAATTTTTTTAACATATATGTTGTACTGAAAACCCCATCTGTCAATCGACGGGATAAAGTTGGTTATTTTTGAAACATTCAATTTAAAGGTTTACAGCTTCCAATTGAAAATGTTTTTCTTTTAAATATTTTAAAAATTCAATTTTTTAATTTTCAACATTTCAATTTCAAGTTAACTTAATCTTTAAGGCCATGTAATACTTATCCGATTCCTACTTTATCGACATTTTTTCGCAACAACTTACGTCCATACGAATTGAGATATCGAGTTGAAATTTTCTGAAATTATTTAAAAGGCACTAAGACACGTTTGTATGCTTCTAAATTTCTGAAACTACAAAAAAAAATAATTTTAGAAAATTTTTGGAAAATTTTGTTTGAATTTCCAGAAATTTAGGATCATGCAAACGTTTCTTAGTGCCTTTTATATAATTTCTCATATTTTTGACTCAATATCTCAATTCGTTTGGACGTAAGTTGTTGCAAGAAAAAAATTGGTAAGGTAGAAGTCGGGTAAGCATAGAATGGTCTTAAGCTTAAGGCCACGTAATACTTAACCGATTCCTACCTTACCTGCATTCAGAAATATTTTTTTTTGTAATTCTAAAAATGTAGGACCATAAAAACGTTCCTTAGTGCCCCCTTTATTTAATTTCTCAAATTTTCAACTCGATATCACATTTCGTGTGGACATGAGTTATTCCAAAACAAAATGTCGGAAACGTTGGAATCAGGTAAGCATGACATAGCCTTAAGCTACAATTATAATAAAGGCCATGTAATACTTACTTTATTCCTACTTTACCGACAATTTTTCGCAACAACTCACGACCACACAATTCGAGAAATCGAGTTGAAAATTTGGGAAACTAAATCAAGGGTACTAAGGAATGTTTGTGTGGTTCTAAATTTCTGGAAATCCAAAAAAAAATCCAACAATTTTCCCAAAATAATTTTTTTTTGTAATTCAAAAAATTTAGAACCACACAAACGTTCCTTAGTGCCTTTTATTTAATTTTCCAAATTTTCAACTTGAAACCTCAATTCGTGAAAACGTAAATTATTGGGGAAAAATATTGGTAAGGTAGGAATCTGGTAAATATGATATGGCCTGAAGGCTTAAGTGTATATAGTGTATTTCACTATATTGAGACTTTTAAATTATCATGCGACACTGGCGGTCATTTCATGAACTACACAACATGACCGCTACCACTGACAAACGTGAATGCCGTCATAAGGAATAATTCAGTTATTTGCTTTTTTAATTTGTAATCAATTCCGTGTTGTGAATTTTCAATCGATACCGTGTTGCGAATGAAATGGAATTTCCGACCGGGTATAGGAAAGCAAGCGGTGGTGGACGCTGCTGCGTTCGAAATTGTGAATCAGTGAAGAGAAAAAGAAGATACCATTTCCAAGTCAAGCAAATTATTTCTACAAAATTGGAGTAAGAAAGTATGAAATATTCCAATATATTTAAAGAAACCAGTAAATTAAATCTTTTTCATTTTGAAAACTTATACAACACATACCAATTACAAAACAGTAAGACCGCCATGATGTGTTAGCAACAGTGGCTCGAGCCGGCTCTGCAGGAGCAATCTATCTTTTACACGAAAACGTCATTGTTTGTGGAGTAAATGGACGCTTCAATTGACAAATTCCCGGTCAACATTTTCCAGCTTCTTCCGCGTAATTTGGGAAAAATCGCGATTTTCCCCATACTTTCAATGACGTTTTGTCCGTGGTACCGGCCATACTTGCTTCGGCACACTAGCGCCGCCGTTCTCTCGGTGGTATTTTCTTTCGTCAATACTTAGCAGTGACATGAATCCTCAAATTTTTTAGGTATCGGTAATTATCAGTAACAGGAAACTGTTTCCAGAAGCGACCTAGCCAGCCCTAGCCTATCTACTGTTTTTGAATTGAAGTGGTTTTTTCGATTTGATTATTGATGCAAACTTAAAGATTTAAACTTTAATTTAAACAATTTAGAAATTTGAAGATTCGTTTTTGATTTAACTTGAAAATTGTTAAACTTTCGACGCGCAATGTTCAAAATTGTTAATTTTTGATCGCCTAAAAATTGAAATCGTTCAATTTTTTATGCTTTCAATTTGAAATTGTTGTAATGTTTCCATATTGAACGCATCATTGAAATTTTTTTATACTGTCCAATTTGAAATAGTTCAATTTCGAAAACTTTCAAACTGTATTATCCAATCTTGAACATTTTTAAAAATAATTGTTGAGTTTTATATTCAGTTTTAAAATTTCGTAATCCTAAAAATGTTCCACTTTTTAATTGTGAAATGATTTAAATTTAAGGTTGCTTTGTCTTTTCATTTCTAATTCTTTTCATTAAAATTAAATATTGTAAAATGTATTTATCATTACACATATAGATTTACGTATTATATTTTTATTTGTTCCATACTGTATAATTTTTCTCCTCGAAAAGTAATTTGGTTTCGAATTTTCTCATGAATTTTCCGTTGGTTTGGAGACAGCCAATTGACGTTTATTCAATCCCTTGCGTACTAAATCTGCCAGACACGAAATGACTTCACTTTTTTGCTTAAGGCAAATTGCCAAAAAAAGGCAATAAAGAAGGTTTCCGGGATTCTTTTTTTATATCCTTTTCTTACGAGAGAGTACAGCTGAGCTACATGTGTGCAAGCCAGGTCTCAAGCTCGGTCTCAAGGTTACAGCACAATACTGTGGAATATAATAGAGAGCAAAGGCATAAAACCATAAAACATAAATTACCATGTAAAAAATGTGGGACCAAATTTCTTACATGTGTACTTCAGGTTATAAATTTTACTTAACCATACTATTATAACCTATAACCTAATATTAATGTCAACAAGAAATTTGAAATTACTACTTTCTAAAAAGGTTTTTTACAAAAAAATGGATACTGAAAACAGAGAAATTTACTAACTTGAAAAGAAGCAAGAGAGGAAATAGGACTAAGCAAGAAAAAGAAGAAATGGATCTGAAAAGGAGTGATGTTTTCTCCAAAATTAATTATAAAAATATTCCAGTACATACATAAATTATTGTTAACATGATGATTCTGCACTTTAACAATAATGTAATTAATTTAGATATAGTTCTAATTATATGAATTTGTATTGTGCTAAGCATTTTCAAAAATGTTTTTAGTACCCATTAGCAGTCATCACAGTACCTATTGGAGTTAAAAAAGGTCAATAGGTGAATTTTTTCGAAAATAGGTGACGAATAGGTGACCGAAAAAAAATGTTGTACAAGTCAAATAAATATGCAAGAAGTTGGTTTTTTCCCATGTTATCCCTTTAATACCCGAGTTTTTTTTACATGCCTATGCTGCAAAGAAATCGAAAATATATATGATTTTTTTGCAAAGTTATGGATTTTTTAACGCATTTTTGGGAACTACGATTCTTTTCTTCTTTTTTCATATTTATTGGGGTTGCATGCACACTTAATACAAAAAATGTCTTATTGTCTATAACAATGGCAATTGTTATTAATTAATAATGTTCTGTAGTCAAACCTCTCCGTTAACGCATTTAGAAGCAGACTCGCATGAGAAAACCAAAGATTCTACGCGAAAACGCCAAAAATTTTTTTTTGATTATCCACTTCGTTTATAAAAATGAGAATTGTTAATACTCATTCGTTTTCTGTAGTTGGGCCTCTTCGTTAACGCATTTAGAGACAGACTCGCGTGAAAAAACCAAAGATTCTGCGTGAAAATGTCAAAATTTTGCTTTTGTTCATCCAATTTGTTTATAAAAATAATTGTTATAATATTTTGACAATTAGTAATGAGAATTTGCAGCTCCTATGAGCATATCAAGCAATGCAACTGAAAAAGGGAGTGAAATTTGCAGAAATCTGAGAATCTATTAATTTTTTTATGATAATTTTTTACAACAATAATAATTTTATATATTTGATACATGTTTACCATTCATTGTTACGCTAGAGATAAAATATAGCAATTTTTTTTAAATTGTTCGTTCATCAAGCCACTCCGTTGTTTATTTATTGACTTAATTTGTTTATAACAATTGAGTTGATTATTAGGAGAATAATTCGTATCCTGAAAGTGCTCCGCAAGGATTTAAGATGTTTTGTGATATTAAACAATCGTTTCTGAAGAGAAAAAAAAACAAACAAAAGCTGCAAAATTGCTCTTTTCACCGCACTCTGCGTTAAATAAATGAATATAAACAAAGCCAAATGAAAAAATCGCGTCTCACAAATCTCTTAATAATTTATTTAACTATAATTCTAAGAAAAATGTAAATCGGATGAAAACTGAAGGATCTAGACTTTTTTTAACAGTAAATTCCTGATTTTTAACGTTTTCAATTTAATTATTCAACCTATCAAGACTTTCAGTTGGAAATTGTACAATTTTGAACAATTTATATTTCTAACAAAACGGTTTTTAATACAAAACATTTTTTAAAATTTAATTTAAAAATTGTTTGAAATTGAATGCTTTATATGAAAAATTTTTCCTTACAGTTTGAAATAAAATTGTATTACATATATCATTTTGAAGGTTTCAGCTCATAATTATTTAATTTCACGTGCTACTATTAAAATCATGCAATTCATAATGTATCAAAGTAAATCTACGAAATTTTAGCATCTTCTATTTCAAATTATTCAACTATGAAGGATGTCGAATGAAAATTGTACAATAACGTTTGAATACACATTTCTTTAATTTCAAATGCTCCTAATTTAAGATTGTTCAATATTAAAAATTTTAATGTAGAATTTTTTGATTTTCATCGCTTGGAAATAATAGTTATTTTAGTATTAAAAGACTCTAATTTCTAATTCTGCAACTTTGAACGATTTCAGTTTAATACCAAGCAATTTTGAATGTTTCAATCTAAAATTATTCAGTACTTATTAAGGCTTTCAATTTCAAATAAATTTTCAGAATCTTAAACAGTTAAATTTTAAAATCTTGAAAATTCAATTTCTTAAATCTTGAAAATTCAATTTCTTAAATATTGATCGCTTTAAACATAAAATGACTCAATTATTAAGCTTTTTGATTTCAAACTGTACAATTTTCATGAATTGAATTTCAAATCATTGAATTTGAAAAAATTAAGTAAATCTGTAGAGGGGTTCAAACAACAATTGTTAAATTTCAAACACTATAGATTTGAAATAATCTTAGTATGTTTTGAGCTAAAATGATTGAATTTTGAATGTTGCGTATAAAAAATTCTTTAACTATTAAGGCTTTCATTTGTAAAATATATACCTTTGAGAAATTTAAATTTTATTCATAACAATTTTGTATATATTTCAAACTAAAAATATTAAATTGGAAATCCTTTAATTTTGAACCATATTCTGAACAGCAGACTAACAATTTAATGAAAGCAAAAAAAATTAAAAAAGTTACTTGCTATCCGGCTTAAAAATAATTAATGAACATGAAAAATGGTATATTCTTAAATTTTAAACGTTCTGAATTACACAATTAAAAAATACGAGATTAAAAAAATTAAAATTGTCAAATTCAAGCCTTCCGAATGAAATAATTGTAGATTTTTTCTCATTTCTCCAAAAAACAATTTGACCAGTAATCGATACAAGAACATCAAAATATTAATTAATTAATTACCCTGGTCGATGAAATAACATCAATATTACAATAATTAGTCTTTAAAATTCAACAATTTAAAATTGCAAGTATTTAAAGCTGTAAGACCTCCTACTTGGAGTCCTGTTTGAATAAGTTCTTCTACAATCTACTAAACCTATAAAAAAAAAATTCCTGGACAGAAAATAAATTCACTGTCATTTTCCGGCTTTCTCCTTATCTCAAAAAATTGCAGCTCATTTCAGCTCATATTACACAATTAACTCTAAGGCATTGTAAATTGAAATTTTTAATAAAATTTTAGTTTTTCAACCGGGAAAGGATGAAAAGGTGACAAATTTTAAAATAGGTGACAAAGGGTGAATAGGTGACACTCTGCGATGACTGCATCAACTCTAAACTCAAAAGTAACTATCAGAATATTATTCAAAAGTGAATAATTTGGAAATAATTAATTTAAATCAAGTTATTATCCAAAATCTTCTGATTAGCTTTTTACCAACAAATTTTCATTTTAAATAATTTAATTAATCGTACAACATGGTGTATAATTCTGAGGACAAATTAATTTTTGAATCTCGTTTGACGCTATGTCCAATTGTCCAAACCCAATTTTCCAGATCCGCTAAAATCGAAGCTAAAATACATTCATGATAATATTAAAATTTGTGCTAATATGTTATTTATCACGCATTATTTTTGACAGATGAACATATTTTGATACTTAAAAACATTCTAATAGAGTATAATACAATAATATAACATAATTTCTCAGTTTGATAGTTGAGAGACATGGCGTACATGGAATTACATAACTCGAATAATCTTAATCATTTTATATTCAAATGTTTTTTAAAAACCTAATAAATTGTGGAATAATTAATGCCTATTATGACGAATAATATGTAATTTGAGGTATTTTGAACACGGAAGTTACAAAGGTATTCCTTTCGTCACTTTCTATTCTTATTTCGAATGCCCATAAATTTCCGATAACATCTGCAATTCTACCCTCTGCAGTTTCACATTTTGTCAACTCTTGATAGAACTCTGAAGGGATGAACGTTAAACCCATTGCGACATCTGGACTCAGAAGAGTTTGCCACAGGCGCCTTTTTCTAATGATCGCAGGGTGTATGACTTTATGGTTACCAAATGCTGCCGGAAGTGCCAGAAACTTTCGCTTTAAAAAAAAAGATACCTGACAACTAAAATTTCTAAAGAAATAAACAATAAAGGACACTTTCAAGCCCGCATGTAGAGAAATTGACCGAACCCTAGGAGGTCTGGGCCCTGGACCCCTAAGGGCCTAAGCCTAAGGACCCAAGCGTTAAAAGTAACTACTTCACAATCTTTCGGTGATGGTAAAAAGGACCGACTGTCACTCCATTTTACCATTTTTTTTTCAACTTGCGCACAGCTTGCAGCCAGTTCCAGGATCGTTTTTATAGTCCAGGATCCAACAAGGAGAGTTTGTGTCCAATTTAGATCAACTTGAAAAACTGATTGATTCTTGTGCTGAAAGTTCTTCTGATTCCGAATATAGTCCACGTATCTGGTACTTTTGTACCGTTTTAAGTAGATAGTTTGCGTTTTTTTTTTTGCGAAAACAGTTTCTTGATGGGTCCTGATGAAAATTCCAAATTTGCTAGGAATGACTACGACGCGTCCCGGAAATATTTTTGAAAAAAGTTCCAAAAGTGCCGAGTTATGACCCTTCAAAGTAACCCGAATTTTTTTGGAAAAGAGGCTGAAAAATCAAATTCTGAAGTTTGTGTCTGTACTTTGGAACCTGATAATTTTACGAAAAAATGTTTTGGACATTAATTAAAGTAGGAGCAATTTTGGGTAATTCTGAAAAAATAAAAATGGCCTATCCCCAATATGTCATAAGTTATGGCCTCCCCAAGTTGACCACTTTTGACCTTTTTTTCAGGGCAGATTAGTCGTTTTCAATTTTTTCAAATACTTCGTTTGTGGGTGATGCTACGTGAATGACGCCAGAAAAAAAGTTGTAACACGGGAAATTATGCGTAAATCTAAAAAAAAACTGAATCTTCTAGCCTTCATAGGTCAAGAGTTATGACCTGTTAAAAAAACCCATTTTTTTAAACACAATTTTTAAGTTTTTACGATGTACTCCATCTCCTGATATCAAGTAAATTATCAGTCGATTAGTCCAATAATTACTTAAATAATTAATTCATTGATTGCATAATTACGTAATTGATTTGTTTATTTAATGTTTTATTGTCAACAATTAACAATAATTGTTTTGTCTGCGATGAATACTTGATCAATTTTTGGAATTTTAAGCAAAAAATAATAAAATGTTAATATAATCACTTCAATAACATTTTTTATAAATACATAATGATAAACAATGTAAAAACAGTTAATCTATCATTTTTGCTTCATTCACTTTCGACAAAAGATATTCTGGGAGTAATTTTCACAAAAAAAATTTTTTTTTTTTACATTTCTCAGAATTGTGTTTAGCTCAAATTTGTTGTTGGACATTTTGTTGTCATATAACATTTTATATTTTTAAATAAAAAGCGACATATCTCTTAAAGTTATGAAATGTCTTCAATTATTTTTCAGAATCAATTAGAGAATGGTAATACGCACAAACTTCATTTAAGGTATATGAACATTTAATTGATACTGTCACGAGAAAAACATTAAAATAGCGTCTTAATGAAACACCTTTTGTAGCTTTCTACACAACATTTTGTAACATTTCACCTATTTATTTAGTTTTTAATCATATAGTACTCATTGAGTCGAAGAGACTTTATTTTGAAAATTTTTTAATCAGACTATTAGTTTAGTTTTTACAAAATTCGAAATAAATACAAATTAAAGATCGAAATGAAATCTACTTTCTTGTGAAAATTTTTTGTGTACTAAAAAAAGAACATCCAAAAAGTTCACAAATCAAAAATAGACTTCGTTGTGAACTTTTTGGGTGTTCGTTTTTTAGTACACAAAAAATTTTCATAAGAAAGTAGATTTCATTTCGATCTCTAAGAAATTTTAAAAGAGAGACATTAAGCAAACATTTGTTCCAATCTGCAGGGTTGCCTATGAATACTATTAAATTTTTTTTTCAATTGAGGTATTAATGATTAACTCAAATTACCAAAAGATTTCTATTTTTATTTAAATATAGTATACAAATTTGATAAAGTTAGCAATTTTTCGGAATGTGTTATTGTTTTGGGTTATTACCTTTTTCTATTTTGAAAGATGAAATAATCTGAATAGAATAGTAATAAATCAGCCTACAAAATTTGTATTTTTTCGAATTTTGTAAAAACTGAACTAATAGTCCAATAAAAAAATTGTCAAATTAAATTCTCTCTGCCTCAATGAGTATTGTATGATTAAACAAAATAAACTGTGAAACGTTACAAAACGTAGTGCAGAAACGGTGTTTCATAAAAACGCTATTTTAATATTTTTCTCCTAAAATATCAACTTAATCAACATATACCTTGGATAAAATTTGTGCGTATCACCATTCTCTAACTGATGATGAAAAAATAATTAAAAGCTTTTCATAACTTTGAGAGATACGGCGTTTTTTATTTAAAAACTACTGGGAGCCAACATGTTTCGAAGTGCAAGATATTACTCGGTCCTTACAAAAGATGGACTTACACATGGGCATGATTTTAAGTAAGATGATGTTAAAATTTTGTATTATGAGAGAAATAAAAAAAGAGAGAGTTCATGAAAATGATATTTATAAAGAGAGAAGGTAACAAAGCTATTAATTTAAAAAGAGATCTTGCGAGATACAACAGAATTTGCGATGGAATCATTAATTGGATATGGTGACTTTAGTTTTGTGTCATAATTTTGAAGATGTGTGAATCAATTTCCAATTAGAGAATAAAATAATCTGACTTTGGGATTTATTTAGAACAGTTCGCCTACCAAAATAAATTTTCAATCAATGAATGAACTCCCATATGTACCAAATCAGTAATTACTATCAATTATATATGTTTAATTTTCAGGTAATAATGATTTTCAAATCTAACAATTCTTCATTTTTGTACCTGTTGTTTTCCTATAAATTATCCCTGATGAGGAAGTCTAAATTGGCCTCGAAACATGTTGATCCCTAGTAGTATAAAAAAGACGCGGAAAAGAGAGAGTGTGAGATTAGTTTTGGATGACTCTTTCTTTTTTCTCCCTCTTTTTTCTTTTTTTTTTGTGTACATTTATTGTACATTTGTCTCTAATGAGTCGAAAAAGCGGGTAGTCTCGAAGTCTATTTTTGAGTTGTGAACTTTTTGGGTGTTCTTTCTTAAGGCACGGAACGATTCCGCACCAGATTAGGTATGCCGTTCCTCCACTCCGCGGCTTCCCCTTTCGTTTCTCTCCAGCGGGAAAGGGGAAGCCGCGTATTTGCCACGTAGAGGGGGAAGGGCATAACTGATCTGGTGCGGAATTGACCGTCGCCCCTTTCTTAGTACACAAAAAATTTTCATAAGAAAGTAGATTTTATTTAGATCTTTAAGAAACTAATAAATATTTTGGCTTAAGACGATCCGAAGGTACTACATTATACCTGGCGTCTTAGCGACACTTGGCTATTATTGTCTTGCGCTGGATCATTCAGTCGATTGAGCTCGATGCTCCACGGGGCGCTCTGGTTCTCAACCGGCGGCTTCTGTTTTACGTTTCAGTGATACATTTAAATTTAAATTGAATCGTTCACGTGTCACAATTTTTGGGTAACTGCAATGCAAAGTAACGTACGTTATTGCACGTTACTTTAAGAAATTTGTTTATGATATTTAAACTAAATTAAATGTCTTAATAAATAAATAAATATTTTTATTAAATAAATAAATAAAATAAATAATCAAATTAAATAAATAATTATACAAAAAGGCTGGAAAGGGGGGAAACTTGCGAAAAAAACTGTTGTTTAGGAACAGATTTAAAAAACATCATTTTATAACAAATATGTATGGAGTCTGATTGTCAATGAAACATGTGAGTTTTTTTGTTTATTAATTACAGAAAGTTGTAACCGTTTTCATACTTTTTTAAAGAAGAATATTGTTTACATTCTAACATGTATGACAGTGACTTCTCAGGTACAATAAATTCCAGAAAGTTCTTAAATCGTAAAACTTAAGAACTGTTTAGTGGGAAATGGTTATTGATTTCTTCATTTAAAAAAATGTATGCTTCATTGATAAGTGGACTAGGCCTACTAGGGATCACCACGTAAAAAAAACGCGCCTTCGACTCGACCTTCATGGTGGTGGGGAACAGAGTTCATTAAAGATTCAAACTGAAACGTAATGCAGTAGCCTCCGGTTGAGAGCCACAGCGCCCCGCCCAGCTTCGAGAACGAGCCCAGCGCAGAATAGCCAAGGGTCGCTAAGACGCCAGGTATAATGTGGTACCTTCAGATCGTCTTTAGCCAATATTTTTTAAATCTAAAAATGAGAAAAGACACAAGAAAATCTACTTAAAAATTGAAAGTCTATGTTTTTCCTTCTAGCAATCGTGTGTCTTCTTATCTTATCTCATATTTTAAGCTTAATGAGGGATATGCGTGGCACCTTTAATCAAAAATGCAACTTACCTTTTTTTCACGGAAGAGTTATTTGTTTGAGCAAAATTTTAAGGATGTACTAAAGTTATCTCAAGTTCAAAAATGAGCATTGTTAAAAATGATGCATAAAATCGACCAAAATATTCCCATTATTAATTGTAACTACACTGGAAACTCCATTTATCGGTCCTCCGTATAACGTCTTCGTAGAATTTCCGTCGGCTGCATTCGTTGATGAGGGGGTCCAAGGAGCCGCGAGAGAAAAGCGCTGCGAACTCAGCGGGATTGAGCAGTTCTGTAGCCACAAAGCGGGCAGTTCGAAAAGTCGCGTACATATTTCGTATTTATTTTTAAATACACGCAGGCCATACCCGAGACAGCCTCTAAATCGGGGTTTCAGTGTAATATGGAAGAGAACTGTAGAGGAACTTCAGAAAAAAATACTTCAGGTAAAAATTGTTTATTTAACAATAGTTATTTAGAATTTTATGTTTTTGCTTTCTATTTAGGTAAAACTTGCAGTTCTTAGTTAATCCTAATGCTGTAGGGCTCATTTTATTCCTTGAAGGATTCTCTACAAATCTCTTTGGTACGTTTTCATTTGAGAAATTTTATTTAGGAATTATACAATTGTTAATTTTATAAACAATATTTTTCTTAAATAATTTTTTTTCAAATTGAAATGTACCAAAGAGATTTGTAGATAATTCTTCAAGGAATAAAATGAGCCCTAAAACATTAGCATTAAATAAAAATTGCAAGTTTTATCAAAAGAGAAAGCAAAAACATAAAACTCTTAATAACTATTGTGAAATAAACAGTTTCAGGCTGTAATATTTTTTTCGAGAGTTCGCCTTCTGTTTTTCTGTTCCAAAATTAGTTACAATTAACAATGAGAATATTTTCCTCGATTTTATCAATCATTTTTAACAATGCTCATTTTTGAACTTGAGATATCTACTTTAGTGTACATACTTAAAATTTTGAAACAATTTATGGAGCCAAGCTTTTTTAATTTGTGGGGTGAAATTATTATTGAAAAATACAAGAGGACATTTCAATGCATAAGTTCATTAGTTCTGCATTCTGCCTTCTACATTCTATCTTCGGCTTTCTGCATTCTGCCGTCCGCATTCTGCCTAGTGCATTCTGCCTTCGGCCTTCTGCATTCTGTCTTATGCCTTCTGCTTTCTTCAGTCTCCTGCCCTCTGAATTCTGCATTCTGCATTCGGCCTTCTGCATTCTGCTTCGCACTCTGCCTTCTGCCTTCTGCATTCTACATTCTGCATTCGGCCTTCTGCATTCTGCCTTCTA
>JAUMHM010083265.1:0-13480 GCA_032362435.1 Melikaiella ostensackeni
TGCGCGCACGCTCCGAAGTACAGTCGTGGCGGAAGAAAATGAGTCCTATTACTTTCAGGACAAACCCTGTATGTATTGTGTCATCAAGTTACGTTAGTACTATATTCTTGCGTTTAAATCACACATTAAGAAGAAGTTGTCTTTTCCCTATGTTAAGTCAATGAAGAACTTCATGGTCTTTGGGGTACTGGTTAGTATTAACAGATTTCGCTCGAAAATCATTTTTTTGCGCACTAGAACAAAACTTGTATGTACTCATAAGCAGAGCCTCCGCTCGATTCCAAATAATACCATAGTGTCCCATATTACCTGATTTCCTTGATCGGCGTTCGAAGTTTCGTAGGCAAGCAGTTCTTTTGTTTAGTAGTGAATATTGATCGATTGATTCATTTATCTAACGTAGGCGGAAATATTTTAATTTTCAAATTTCTGGAAATATACCTCTCGGGTGCCAGGCGTACTACATGGCATATCAAAAGTCGCGGACCTCTTTGCAAGGTAACGAGAGCCTCAGCCACTATGCCATCCGGCAGCCTCCCTAGCCACGCTAGGGATGACGGACCTATACTTTCTGAGGCCATCAGTTACTTGCCCAACTCCGGTGGATTGTCCCGGTGTGTACTGTTAGTATTTGTGTGTGTCCGTGTGTAAATTACTCAAAATCGACAGACCCGGTTTGAGGTGGATTTCAAATTACCTAACCCACAGTAGAAGTACGTAGAAAAATTTCTGTTTGTACCGGCACAGGGATCGAACCTCAGATCTCCTGCTTGTAAGCCTAACGGGCTATCGCCTGAATCTCTCTGAATTTTTCGTATGTAAATGTAGTACGCTCCATGAATGAAGTTAAGTAGAATGATTTTAAAACACATCGCATACCTAAATTAACAAAAAAATTCTATAATGAACTTCATTATAAAACAAAAAGAATTAGTTTGAAGCCTATTGAAGGGATGTCAAGGGAGATTTTTTTTAGTGCAGTATTCTACCATGCTGTGTAGATTAAGTTAAGAACTATCACGTCCGAAAATAAAATGTGTCCAAAAAAAAAATAGATGAAAATAGCTAGTTGTAATACAAGTGCAAAAAATAGATGATTGCTGATGAGTGTGAAATTCTCAGCATGAGCTGGAGGCTCAAAGCACGAGTAGGAAGTTAGCGTACGAGCGAAGCGACGTAGACGAGTGTAAAGAGCTGAAGGCAAATGCTGGAATCACACGAGTAGCAATTGCTTATATATCCAGCCAAATTTTTGTATAATTTGTTTAAGAGAATTTTCGATAATATTTTATTCTGCCGAGTGCAAAATTACTTATCTCTGAAGTGCACGCGCGCGTCCACTGTGTCGATTTGCAAAATAGATGTCTTTTAAAGCTCGCATGCGTCAATATCATTCTCGCACAGTCTGCTGGATTGAAGCACTTTGCATATCATTTAGAGACATGGATGACCTTCCTCTTGAAAGGCCTGAAGGAGATGAGCTAGAGGGATGGTATCTCGAGTTATAAATGTTGTAGATGCTCTGGGAAACTTGAGGACTCTCATCTGTGGCACCTGAACTGGAGAGTGATTCTTCTAGGGGGTAATGAGAAAGCCCCTTGGAATATCAATGGTGCGAGTTCTCATGTTCAAAAGCCAAGATGTGATCGCCGTGTCAAGGACTGAATAGCAATAGGATTACCAAATCCTTAAACACTCCAGCGAGCCACCTTCAATCGAAGCGGATGCGGCGGGGTCTCGAAGAAGGTGATGAAAGCGAAACTCTGGGACACCGGACCGAATCCCTTAGTATGTAGACCCTTCCCTGTGAGCGGGAATCAGCAGAAAATGTTATTTGATTCTGTAGCTACTTTTGGCTTCACTACGGATGAAATAAAAATTAACACCAACAATGGAGCCTCCGTCTCGGGGACTTCATCTAGCCCGACGACAAAGGGAAACGGCTCCACAGGGATCATCCCCCGAAAGCAACAAAAAAACGATGAGAAGAACCAAGTCTCGTCGGTTGAAAAAAAGATCATTCTTGTATGTTAACGGGGAAAACCGTACTGGTTACTAGAAACAGCATGCCCGTCAAGAGCGGCTCTCAATGAGCAGCCAAGGCTCCTCACAAGCGGTTTCGGATAACGCAAAACCACATGGAAAAACTCCTGCTTCTCGTCCTACTGGCAGAAGGAACAAGGACTCCAAGCACACTTTTCCGAATAGGGTGAGAAAACGACTCAAGACTCTGGAAACACAGGGTCTTACTTTCGCATAAATAGCTAACAGCACTCTGGTGAGAGTTCTCGTCGCGTTGCACTACCCTGATGTCTATCTAACTTCAAAGGAGCTGGACAATCTGAGGGAGGAAATCTCGAAAGAGACTCACTCATTACTCCGCGACGGTTGCGCTCCCAGATTCAAGGACATTTTCCTTAGTTTGGGGGATATTGTAGTGTAGGCTTCCGAAATCTGGTCAAGGAATTGGCTGGTGGAAAGGACCCAATGTTTTGGCTCAAGGAGAGACTTAACTCGGTGATCGAGGCTGCTATGTGCCTCGAAAGGTTTCGCAGAGCGACAATACTCATAATTCCTGGTACCCCCGAGGATTCGACGGTCGTTTTAGGGCACCTAAGATTTAAGAATCCCACCTTACAAACAGAGTTCCGGAGAATAAACCCCGGAAGGGATTCAGACAGACGAGCATGGGCTGGATTCTAGCTCCTTTCATACGACTTAACAGGGCTGCGCAAGGGTCCAGAAGCACCCAGAGATGCACCGAATCAGGTGACCAATGGCTGAGACGAGGATCTCAATGATGCAGATACATTTGCACCATAGCAAGGGCACCTGGGCGTTTCAAGCCAGACGCATGGCAGTGGTGCAGACAGGCATAGACCTAGTTTGAAAACCTTGGCTAAACAGGGAAAGGATCAGTGGCTTAGAATGGTATGGCTCCATATATAAGGTGCTACGCGAAAAGCACCCAGGGCATGCATAGCCGTCAAGGGTATGTATAGGATCTTGGTACCTAAACTCTGCTCCAGGGACCTTACTGTTAATGAGGTGAGGTTCAGGGGCGAGAACAGAGAAAGATTAGATGTGTTCATAGCTTCAGCTCACATTCCGGTCAACGCTACGGGGGCCCCAATTCATAGAGAGGTCGATGCCCTCATACAGCGTTCCCAAGAGAATTAGATTCCTCTGCTATTGGGTTGTGACACAAACTCCCACTATATAGTGATACGGAAGGATTTTCACTTGAATACTTAGCGGGTAATGAGCCATACATGAACTAGGACACGCCGTGGAGTTACTGCGGAGGACTCTAATCACATCACATGAGAACGATTGTCCTACAAGTGCAATCGATTCTATAAAAGCGGCGAAGTGGTGAAACAATCATATAGAGAGCCTCCGTTGGGAGATTCGAACAATGTACAATAGGGCAAAGAAAACCAAACTGCTTTCAAACTGGGACAGCTCAAAGACAGCGAGGCTCCATTGGGAGACGGATTGCTAGGGCTAGAAGAGAAAAAGAAGGCTGACTGGAATTTCGCCGCATGAGCCGTCGATATCAAGAAGGTGGAGTTGGCTATCGGGTCCTCCTGCCTCTTTAAATCACCAGATGATATCGCTTTCCCAGTCCTCTGACAAAAGGGCATGGACTGCTCGTCCTCCCACCGAAAAAACTATTTAGGGTGAGTATAGCTCTTAAGCACGTGAAATCGACATGGAAGAACGGTAGAGTGAACTTCATTATGAAACCTGAAAAGGAGGGCTACACTGCTGCTAAATATTCAGGCTTTGACATACTTCACTTTACAGACGTTAAAGAAGCCAGTCGAAAAATATATTAGGTACGAGGTGCTCCTAGCCTCTCTGCTGCTCTGCGAAAACTACGCTGCATGCTGTTGTTACAGAATTGCAGCAGCACCTTGAACAGTGAGGGCACGCTCTGGGCACCCTCTTGACTGTAGAAGGTGCTTTTCGCAATACCCCTTCAGAAGTAATCTGCCGAAAAGCTTCAAAGTGTGGCATCCGAGGCCAGTCAGTTAGTGTGATAGGAAACATGCTGCGCTGGATGTGTCTCGAAACCAAGTGATGTGAACGCCTAGTTAGGAGAGTAGTTCTGCGGGAATGCCCAAAGGGGGGTGCTCTGTCACCCCTCCTGTGGTATATCGTAATGCATCGCCTCCTTCAATGACTAGATGAGGGAAGAGGGTATTATATACCCAGGGGTGAGCGCAGGACTTTCTAATTCTAACCAGGATCGCTTATTTGGAAACGCTTACGGGCCTAAAAATATAAGCCTTGCGCCTCGTAGAGCTCTGGTGCGATAGTTCGTGGCTCTCGAACCCGGAAAAGACCAGCTTGGTAATTTCTATGAGAAAATACAAAATGCTCAAGGTCGGCGCTCCTACATTTCGTGGTAAGAGGGTGACGATATCAGGGGTGGTTGAATATCTGGAAGTATCCTTGGATACTGAACTGGATAGTAAACTGAGCTGGGCGAAGAATCTAGAGACGCAATGCAGAAGGTTTGTCACGGCATTTTGGAAGTGCAGAAGAGCTTTTGGTCTGACATATGGTCGAGGGCCTGAAATGATCATCTAGCTCTACTCTGCTGCCCTTGAACTAAGGCTCTTATACGCGGCCGTGGTGTGGTAGCCACGGGAAAAACTCGAGGGCGGCTTGTGCGATGAGCCACCTGACAAGAGCGGATTGATGGACTTGAGGGACCCAACACACTAGGCTTCCAAGTGACATCAGCACACTGCCCATTCTATGAATGGGAAAAAACAATGTTATAAGCGCTTCAACTTCACTGCGGCCTCTCGAGTTCTCACCTGGAACAGGGATGTGTGGAAAGCAAATGGTAATCAACACGCTCAAACAGCCAAGTGACATTAACTGCTGTTGGAAAATTGAACATAACACCAGAACTGCTTTGGGAATGCGAAAAGCCATTAAACCAACTGGCATAAGAGGATAACGCTACCCCCGTATGTGTTTTTGAACACACAGGGATTAGGGGCAACAAAACGGCGGACCAGCTGGCGAAGAGCGGCGCAGTTGGTGAATATATAGGCCCAGAACTGATATTAGGAACAGCGTCCTGCTGCATCGGGATGACCATCAAAAACTGCGTGCTGACGAAACACTGGGTGAACTGGGTACAAATCCGGAGTTGATAAAAGGCGAAAGGCATCCTGGGCCTTATGTACATGATAGACACAGCCAGGAAAATTCTAAAGTTACCCAAGAAAGTCCTGAGGATAATGATTCGGATGATAACAGGGCACAACCATTTAAACTGTCACAAGCACAACATGAGAATAAATCACACTACAGACTGCAGGAAATGCGGCAGGGATAGCGAAACATCCCTGCATGTCTTATGCCAGTGCACTAGCACTAGCCAGACTCAGGCAAGAAACCCTTGGTGTTCATTTCATCGAACCCGAAGAAATCATAACGCAAACAGTGGTTGACCTCCTGGGCTTCATCAAGAGGTCTGGAATTGACCACTAGGAGCTGAATATTAAGGGTATGGTACCATGGGCTTCATCGCCTGAACGCCGGCAATAGACCGGTATGCGTGGGGAGAGGGGAGGGGTCGTATGATAGGAGGAAAAGCGTGTGGAATTTTGATATATATGAGTTTGTGGGATGAGTCAGACATGGCTTAGCACGTTCGTCTGGAAAACTTTTCTTGATGGACGCTTGCACTGAAACTATATGAAATGAGGGTAAAGAAACTCGGTGTCTTTTTGATTACTGCTTTTTTGTCGCGTATGACTTGAAGGCTATGGTGGAACTGTATTGGGGTAATTCGTACAATGGTTGACCACGTCCTTCTGGCTAATTTACTTAAATATTCATTTAAATATTAAAGGGTACCATGAATAAAACTACTGATAACTAGTGCAGGATGAAGCATATTCAATTCTGCAGTGTGTTTGATAAACTGGGTTAGCGCAATGTAGTGAATTCAAATGCTACAATAAGTAGAACCGCTGATGTTGAATAAGTGAGGAATTCAAACTGAGAGTTGAGAATATTGAGTCTGAACGTTTTCGAAAAAATTTCCATGTAATTTGCAAAAACCTAAAATTGGGAGGAAAAAGTGTTGGTAGGAATGAGAATCTTCTTCTTTTTCGTCCGAGAGATGTGCCCTGGTCCATAGCATTCAACATTTTTGGAAGCTTTAGGTTTTTTAAATTTTTCATGCGGATTTTCTTAACATAGAAATAAATGAAAATTAGTATTCAAGTTAACAATAATTACATGTCATTTTCCACGTTTATCTAGTGAAACGGTAGATTATTTAAATACTCGCGAGCGAGATGCATATCTGAGAAACTTTAATGCGCTGACATAATCACTTTGCTCAGAAGAATCTTTATCATTTGTAAATATACAGAATTATACTAATTAATCTAAACATAAATATGTTTGCGCTAATAATGATATGAAATATAAGCAAGGGAAATTATCAAGCATTTTAAATTATTACACTGGAATGTTTTATTACATGAATTGCACTTTTGTACATTTATTTCAGATTGAAAAGTAAGAAACTCTCATCATGTGACGTAATTTACAATTTGAGGAAGCACAAACATTCTATTTCACTGCAATACTTAAAATAAAAATATCTTTTCTTATTATTCTGGGCCACCTGACGTATGCATCATGAAGAACCATAATTCATATATAGTTTAAGCGGGCTTCATGGTCCAGCATTTGTATTTGAAACCCCTGGTGCAGCATTTGTATTTGACACCCCTGGTGCAGCATTCGTATTTGACGCCCCTGGTGCGGCGTTTGTATTTGGCACCCCTGGTGCAGCATTGGTATTTGGCGTCCCTGGTGCAGCATTGGTATTTGACACTTCTGGTGCAGCATTCGCATTTGACACCCCTGTTGCTGCGTTTGTATTTGGTGTTCCTGGCGCAGCATTTGTATTTGGTACCTCTGGTGTAACATTTTTCAATGGATGTCCTGGCTTATCACGTGACTTATCACATTTTCCATCATATTGATATAATCCACCTGAAATAGTTATTAATATTTGTATACATCCATATTAAGACAGCCCACCTTTTCATTTGGTAATGAGGGTCAACTTTAAACTGAATCTGTCTGAAGTTGACCCTTATTCGTAGGCGACAACGTGGGCTGTTTTAGTATGGACGTCCAAATTTATTATAATATCAGTAATCATATCATTTTTGAAAGCTGATGCGGTTGGCGCTGACAAAAGTCACTGGACCTTCCTAGAGAAGGATGCCAACGACAGGTGCCAGTGTCAATCACTGGTGCTCTTATACTCTACCTGTATGTATATGTTATATTTGGCATGTGAATAAATGTTCCAAATGAAACTATCTTGCACTGAATCTTCTGAGGTTAAGATATCTTACTTTGCATACCTTCGAGGATGATAAATTTCAAATTTGAAACACTTCACAATGAACCATTTATGAAAGCGGTATTTCAAGATATTAAAAAAATTAATCCTTAGAAAATATGAAAATGTCTTTTTACGCAACTCACCTCCTTGGCAGTTTTCTTTGAGGCAGTTGTATTCCTTCCGACCAAATGTCACGTATTTACCACCATTGAATGCACAAATTGGATGTTTTTTATGTTTCTGTAAACGTAGATTTTTTCAGTTGACAATTTTCGGGAAAACCAAACATTTTCCAATATGAAAAAGACGATGTATAATTTTGTTTACTTACAGGGCATTTAGCTAGACACTTAAAGAAGCCCGCAATAGTCTGCAAGAAATATTATCTTAATTAGTAGAAGTACTATTGACTGTAGTTTGTCTGTAGCTTGATTATTTGAAATTGCACATGAATTCCATATAATTAAAATTTTTGTTAAATTGTATACCTAGATACGCACTGCCAAAAATAAGAGTAGCATTTTTAGCGACCGAGTATTGTTACTATAATCGAAATTTGGTTGCGTTTTTGTCTTGTAATGAATTTGTTTCTTACACTTTTGAGAAACAAGAATAATTGTTATTATCATAAATTTTGAAAATGAAGACATCTTGTAATATATATATATATATATATATAGAAATTTAAAATAAGTGTTCTGAGTAATGTGAAACTCACCGTATGGGCGAAGATATCCGGGAGCAAAGCTGCAATGACTTTAAAAATAAAAAAATAAACATATGTATTCATTTATTTATTTATCACCAATTAGGTTTGATATAATTGAGGGCGATTGCCAAATTAAGGGCGAAATTGAAAGACTAATACAATTTGTCCTTAAATATGAGGGATAAATTTAAGGTTGAGAGGTCGAGGGAGAAGCGCGTACTTTTGAATGAATGGAAATGATCCAAAATTAGATATATCGATGAATTAATTATAAATATTTAAAAATAAATCCACTCAAATACCCGTCTCATCTTACAATAGACGAGACTCCAAGACACAGTATTTCATAATAAACGTAATTATACTTCAAATCTCTATAGGTCTCTGACATTTCATCAGTGGTTAGAAAATAATGAATAAACAAACATTTAAACAAAGAATTAATTGATGCGCATGTGCATAAACGTGTACATATGCTGTCGGACGGGAACGATTCTACAAAACAGATTAAATTAATTCTCTTTTGATATTTGAAAATGGGAACACATTGTAATTATAAAAAGTCGCCTGATGATAAAAGAGGACTTTATTGACAATGTAATATAATAGTTTTTATCATTTTCCTTCCTGCGCAATCGGTTTTCTACATACGTATAGTAATTAATTTCGCGTTGTCAAAATGTATCTTTTAGTCTCAATGAATAAATTATGCTTAATATTCATTTGACCATAATTTAATTTCAACTGTAATTTGCAATTTCAAAAATATGTGTACGGTAGTGAAGACAAAAATTATGAAAATCGAAGAAAAGACTTCAAACATTCTGTAATAAAATTTGCTTGAATTCGAAAACGGTTAGAAATTATACTTTTGTTCCCTTGAATGTCGGAAACATCACATTAAGCTTTTTTCAGATTATTGTTCGAAAGAAGGGAGAGAATAATTTTATCGGCATACAGATTGAGGTTGAGATACCAGTAATGAAGCTTGAGATGCTTTCATATTAAACTAAAGTGAACGAGAATCAAAAAGGAAGAAAAAGGATTGATTATTTTCTAGAAGATGGTAATACATATGTATTAAGTCAGAACGAAAACCAGTGAGACTTGTTATCTAATTTTGATATTACCAAGACTTCTCTTTTGCCGTCAATTTGACAATCACCCTAAAGTGAGATTAGGTTTCATTATAAAACGATATAAAATATTTACGAGTATGTTAGATGAAGCTTTATTGCTGCATTTGCTTAAATAATGCAGATTTATTTATTTTTAGGCTGCGTCTAGTCATGCTAAAAAATTTACGGAGCTGGAAGAAGGATGGGCTATTCTCGAAATTTCGGGACGACTAGCCAAACTTATAAAAAATATTTTACTACTCATCTCAAATCTTGGGAAGATGAGATACTTCGTAACTTGACAATTCAGAAAGGAATTGAGATGAGCGCTATAGTACAATGGCTCTTATGTGAAATAAGGATAATTAAGCTCTACTGTCAATTGCATTCCATGTTAAAAATTTTAATAATAAATCGCATTATTTGAATGAAATAAAAACTGAAATGAAACAGACAGCGGTGTTCTGATAGATTTTCTATCATTTTCGAAAGTTTCCGTGACACATCTGCTTTAGATTAAAAAATTAAAAGGCGAAAAAGAGATATGCGTTATGGTCGATAATTCATGACAGCATAGCATACCATCTGCACGTTATAGAAATCAATGAATATGAATTGTATGATTTGAAGAAATATACAGCATATATCGCTCATTCAGTTTATTTATTTTTAATAATTTCTCAATAATTCATCTTCAGGGAGTCGATTATATACATGATTTCACATATCACATTCCAAATTTCACTCATCATTTTTCACATATCATTGTTTTTGTTGTCAAATTCACGTCGTATGTCGAAACTAACGTTAAGTGATCTTTGAAACAAGGCGAGAATTCAACGGCAAAAACATTGACATGTGAAAAATATGAAATGAAATATGAAATGTGAAATCATACATAAGACAGGCCTGCGAGGTTCGTCCCACTGAGATTTAAAATTGATTTTCCACGTAATTTTGTGTTCTGAACACAAATTTGGAACCAAAAATTACCTATTACATCTAGGTTTTGAGAAAATTTGGATTAAAACTCTCAAAAACCGCGTTTTTGACCATTTTTGAAAAATCATAGCTAATGAACAAATCCTATGTGTTAGAGACTATAGAAAGGGCTTAAACTAATACTTAAAACCTGTACTTTAAGATTGGAATAACAGATATTATGAGACAAATTTCTTTGCATTGTTGTTTATTATTTTTCAGAAATTCTGCTTGCATCCATACAACGAAGGTTATGCAAATGTATAAGTGCAAGCAAAAGTCTCGAAGAATGAAAACAGCACTTCGAATAATTTTGTCTCATGATATTTGTTATTCCTCTTTCAAAGTACAAGGTTTGTGCATCAATTCAAGCCCTTCACAAAGTCTCTAACACATTGGGTTCATTCGGTATGGTTTTTCCAAAAATTGCTGAAAACGCGGTTTTTAAAGGTTTCAACCATAATTTTTTCAAAAAATTGACGTGAAAGGTAACTGTTGAACCCAGATTCATGCTCAGCGCACAAAAATACATCGACAATGCCTAGCCTCATTTAATGGGTTTAAAAAAAGTAAAAACACGCGTATTCGACCCTTAGCATATGTTATAAAAAGATTTCTTTACAAATGCAGAATTTATGTAATTCCATTCTTGAATGAAGTTTCTTCACAGCAAGTATACATATATTTTTTGTGAGGATGATTACTTACTTAGCAGTAAGAAAGCGAATATCACTTTTCTCGCCATCTTGAAATATGAATCTTACAACAATATTTTTACAATCAAGATTCTTTCTTGAAATAAAATGTGAAATAACGATGTTCGGCAGGAAACTGAATACTTATAGAATGATAACAGTCGTCTTTACAATCGCCTCACATAGTATTTATGTACACGTGTTGACTAAGTCGTCAAGGTTCAGCGCAAATAAAAATCATTCTAAAATCTCGCAGTGTCTAATTTATTATCTGATAACATAAAACATTTTTGGGGTAAGTAAATAAAAATCAGATGTGAAATGAATTAAAAGCCGTGAACTTTATGACGTACAATCTTAAATTACAACACATGTGTAGTCAAATCTGTGGTCATAATTTTTAGAATTAAATTTTCAAATTTCATCATTCATGGATTATATAATCATTTTAATTGAACTATAATATATCACTTTCTTCACTAACAGTTTCAACTAAATTTATCTGCCAGTAACACAATCATCAGATAAATAAAGGAAATAGAAAGATAGCCCAGAAGTTATTCCTTGTATCTGGAATTTTCATTTAGCTCTCTTTTTCAGAAAAAGTTTCACCTACACGTTATATTTCAATTTTGATTGACATATTAGTAAACGTTTTGTGATCTAGCCTTTTGATTTCAAATGAGTTGTAAAGATTAGGCAAAATCACAAGAAACTGTAATTTTCTCATGATTCAGAGTACTAAACTTGCATAGTGAATTCACTATACGTATATGCGTATTACTCACATATTACATTTATAGCAGAATCGATATAGAAATTTCTAACAATGTAGCACTAATTCTATAGTGATATAAAAATGAATTATAACACATTTATGCGACAAATGAGCCTAGGCCCAATAAAATTGGCCAACTTTGTAAGAAGATACTTCAGAAACAGTAACGATTTCAATATATTCTCAAGTGAAAAATATATTATGAAATTGGGAACATTATTTAGAAGTCTTAGGATCATTTGAAAGATTAGTTTGAGATTTCTCAATTTTTTGAAATTGTCATTTTGTTAGCATTTAATGCAGTTTCTCTCAAATATATAAATAATGAAAAAATGATTAGTATTCAGATAAAAAGTTCTTCAATACGGAATTTACGTTGTTCTAGGATCTTTATACGCTTTAGCATCCAAAGAGTTTGAAAATCATATTATTTTCTGGGGCCCGGATATATTTCACAGCTTATTGTTAATATTTTTACCTCCACGTGCATGTCCAAGTAAGAAATAAAAATTTAAATACAGGGTATCATTAGAATTATATTGATTGGAATTTACAAATTATTCATTTATTTTAGACAGTGGAGGGTAAACCCCACTTTGTACAGATGAAATTGAAAATAAGAAAAAAAGAAATTAAATCTATGTGAACTCAAACTAGATCTTGATTTTGTATGATTCCACATTTCACTTCATATTATTCACATGTCATTGTTTCTGTTGTCAAATTCACGTTATATTTCAGAGCATACTTAAAGTTAGTTTTGACATATGACGTAAATTTGAAAACAAGAGCAGTGATGCACTGGAACCCCAATATAAGGACGATTGAGCTCTTTGTAAACGTATTTTCGCACTTGACATTTAAATTTTTGTAGTCTTTAATCGATCGAAGTTATGATAAATGTAGTGTGGCAGTATAAAACTAGATAATAAACATTTAAGCGAAAATTGATTCTAGGAATGAAAATTTTTTTCAAGAAACAAATACACCTCGTGTTAAAAGGATTCGTTTGAAATCTCATTTTCTAATATAGTAATAAAAAAAAGTTCAAATTTTAATTTGAGTCAAAATTTAGTTCAAATTTTAACTTAGTAATAATTCTCATGTCCTGCATCGATACTTCTTGATATTATCATCGTTCATTGAAAAAAAATTTCTATTTTTATTGGCCTCTCCATATTTCAGGAGTTAGTCATTAAGTTCTGTAAAAGATGGAAAATTCGATTTTTAATCGCTACTGGAAGTCGATTTCTCAAAACCTCTGAGGTTCTAGGTTTAAAATTTTTGGATGATTTATTCGGAATCGTGTAACTTTTTCAAATCAAACATTCTTTATCCACTTAGAAACTCAATATCTCGAAAGCCAGGTTTATTTCTTACTTAAACTGAAAATTGCATTTTTCATCGCTATCCTCAGCCGCACGGTCTAACACAACCCTTTTCTACTCGATCTGTCTCTCCGGCTAAACAAACTCTGGCGGTGGCTGTGCTTCCGGCTCTCTTGGGAAGTGAGGGAGCTGAGGCTATGGAGACGAAAGCGACCAACGAGTCCCCCCAAAAAGAAAGGCGTCAACGGTTCTCTAAAAATGAAACTGAAGAAGAGGCGAAAGCAACAGGCTAGAGGAGCGGCTGCGGGTGTTAGAACATCGGCAAAAATAACGCCGACAACCAGCACGGGAGCCCTAAACAGAAGGAAGGGCTCAGAAAACACCTTCCAGGAGGGGGTCCGAGCCTACAAAAAGGCATAAGCCAGCCCAGCTGCTAGCGAACAGGGAGTCGTTGGGGGCTGGAATGACA
>JAUMHM010083266.1:0-32291 GCA_032362435.1 Melikaiella ostensackeni
TGAATTATTCTTAGGAAATTTTGCCTTGCTAGGAAATAATGTTTCTAGGAAATTCCTAGGAAATTTTGCCGCCCCCCAATTCTGCCGCCCTAGGCACGTGCCTATGTTGCCTATATGGTAAATCCGCCATTGCTTGGATCTCTCAACTTTTCCGAGAAGAAATACATCCGATTCCTTCAGTGCCTTGCTTATCTGTATTGCATATCTTTATGGATCTTATTACTGTCGGAAGATCGACGTAAGCAATGCTTCTTTTATTTTTTGTGGTTGAATCCAGTTACATCGTTCTTGCAGAAATAGCAATAGTCTTCACAAGTTGGTTCTACCTATAAAGTTGGACTTTTTAATTTTAGGTCTTCAATATTTTTACTTTTATGCCAACGAGTCAACTGCGATCTACAATAATCGCATATTTTATGTGGCACCCATTATTTATCCTGATCAGCAATTGTGAGACCATAACAATCTTCGTAAATCGTTCTGATCTGCTCAGAAATTGACCTAAGAGTTTTTGGTGGATAGAATTCATTGCATACCTAGGAGAATGAATCAGGGTCTCTTTTACAATGATGTTTTTAGGTGGCAGCTTCAAGATCAACTTGTGATTTAGTACCTTGAGATTGTTGAGTTGAGGATTTTTTGGTTTTATTCATAAATGCCACGAGTATATGATAGACCCACACATTAGGGATCCTGATCCGATTGTAGATGAGTCTGCCCTCCTGGGGGTGATAATCCTCATACCTCCCCAGGGCTAAGTATGAGGGCTTTCCAACTTGGACGAGAACAAAGTCAACTCGTCGTCGCACACAATATGGCTTCATCCTCACACCCTAATGCCCTTCTGCATGGCAGTACCCTCCTACTGGCTTCGTTACTCCAACAGATAGTGATACGAATCATTTTACACATCTCCTTTCAGGGCAGTTGTCATCGTTCACAGAATGTGTCGGAGTAGCAGGATTTCGTCACTCGTTCAAGCAGCAAGATCATACTGAGAGAAAATCTCGTTCAGCATTATCAAAGTAACAAAGATGCATGCATCACCTGATATCACTGTTGGATCAAACGTATAATTATGCAGTTCGAAAACGTGCGAAATGCTGGTTCGCATGGTTGTTATCTGCATAATGCTGTCGACGGCATCAACTGATTTTCGACCAGCTTTCAATTTCCGCTAAGCGAGAAATCGGAAAAGTGGAGTCTGGTCTGTTGGACTCGAAGTTTTTCCGAAGTTACGTATCAAAGATTGAATGCTGGGACCGTGGTACCGAACCGACTCAGGATTTGTACTCAGCGACCTCGAAAACATAGGACATGACCACTTTGCATTGAAAAAATGCATGTTTGACATGAAATTACTAATTTGCCACATATTTTTTTGAGGTTAGAGACGCAGTGTGACGTCGTTAAACCAGAACGACTCCGGATTCGTAGTCAGCGACCACAAAAATATAGAATATGATCACTTTACATTGAAAAAAATACATGTTTTACATGAAATTACCAATCTGCCACGTTTTTATTTGAGGTTAGGGAGGAAGTGTGACGTCATAGAACCACAATGACTTCGGATTCGTACTCAGCGACCTCGAAAACATGAAATATAACCACTTTTCATGGATGGGAATCATGTTTCACCTGAAATCAGCGATTTTTCATGTTTTTGAGGTTAGGGACGAAACGTAACGTGATGGAGCCGAATCGGATCCGGATTCGAATATAGCGACCTCAAGAACGTAGGGTAAGCCTATTCTGGTTTCTGGGGCTGACAACTTTCATATTCAAGTTTCCCACCCTCTGGTAAACCGTTTCTCATAAAAACACTTCGAAAATGCTAAATTTTTGAAGACATTGCGAATTTAAGTGAATCTGCATCGGTTAATGTTCGGTGAGGTAGCGTCACTTTGATTTTTTTGACTTGCACTCAAGTCCTGCTCCTTCTGTATATGGTTTTAAATGAAGTCCCAATCCTTCCTTATACGGTTTCAAATAAAGACCTTTCCCCACAGCAATGGCTTCCATTGCCTGATTATGACGTTTGCTTCCTTCAAGCTGTCGTTTTGCATCTAAATCTTTAAATTAAACAAAATATGAATTTTTAGAAAAAGTTCTTCATTCAGTAGAGGGTGTTGAGTACTATCATTTCAATGAGCATGATGATGTTGTAATACCAAGTGAAGCTAATTCAAATTCAGTATTTGTATGGGATGATGTAGCTTGTGAAAAGCAAGATAATATAAAAGCATTTTTTTGATTGGTTGGCACAAGGACGTCGACAGCTTCTATTTGCGCTAGACATATGCTCGTATTCCTCAACATCTTATACGTGATAATGTTGATTTGCTTGTATCGTTTGAACAAGATGAGATGAATCTGAAGCATATATATGATGATCATGTTAATACTGACATGCCTCATTCACAATTTGAACAAATGTGCTTAGCTTGCTGGTATGATGATAAGCATGGATTTGTTGTAATCGACAAGGATAGAAATCTTAATCAAGGCAGATATAGAAAAGGTTTTGATTGTTTTGTTACTTCGGAAAAACGATATATATGTACGTAACGACGGCATAAAGACAGTTGCCCTTTGAACACTGTGGCATTAACATGTATTTACGTGGGGAGGGCTTTCATAAGCAAAAAGATATTCTACAAAAAATTGCTCGAGCTAGCGACGCTATTCGACGAAAGCACAGATTACTAAAATTGGGCAAAGAAACAATTGAGCGCACATTAAGTGATAGGTTCAAGCCCATTGTTAATCCACTAGAAAAAATTGTTGGTGGTCTTAAGAATGAAAAAAGAAAAGTTGAACCAATTAAAAAGAAGAAAGAAACAAAGAGTAGAGTTGAAGAAAATAATGACGATGATGATGACTTGTCATTTAAATCAATTAATGATGAAGGAGAAGCAGATGAGACAGAAGATCCCAGTAACTTAGAGTTATCAACTCGTAGTGGAGCGGAAAATAATTCAGAAACACCTTCTACTTCATGGACTGATGATGATGATGCAAACAGATATCTCATAATGTTAGGTGAGAGAAGTAGAGAAGTTGATAACGTGTATCGCGTAAGAAAATTATTGAAGGATAGATTAATGATTGGAGATTCTCCGGTAAGTTTCAGTCAGAACTATATTCAAGTGGGTAATTTAAATCTTTGAGTCAAAGACTTCGAGTCGTGGTTCTCCTGGAATTGGATTTAAATTCACCACTGATGGATATTATGATATTGAAAAGAAAAAGCTGTGCAATGTAGCTGACGCATAAGTTTTAAATGATGCAGTAAATTCAAATATGGAACAAAAAATGTTACAGCAAGAAATTTAGACTATCTATGATGTTATAGCTTCCTTGCGAACTGAAGTTGTTAACAATAACATGGTAATTGAAACTCTGGAAACTTCCACAAATAAAAGTTTTGATATTTGAAAGTTGATGCTGAATCAACTCAAGAACTGGTGCATCGCAATTCAGAGCTCATTTCTCAGTTGAACACCAAACTGAACACACTCAAAAAGGGATGATGAGAAGCTGCAGTTGGTGAAGGAGCTGCATTAGCCTGCTAGAAGAAACTACCAATGTCGACCGTTTGATATCCGTAGCATCGATGAGACTTGGCAAGCGGATCTTGTTGAAATGCAAGCTTACGAAAAAGAAAACAAAGGCTACAAATACATCTAAACTGTAATTGATATTTTTTCGAAATTTGCATGGGCTGTTCCTGTAAAAACCAAGAAGGGTGAAGACGTAACTGCAGCAATGGAATCTGTACTCAAAAATGGACGTGTACCAAAAAATTCACACGTTGATAGAGGCAAAGAATTTTACAACTCACATTTCAAAAATCTTATGAAACAATACAGCATAAATTTGTACTCAACATTCAACAATTTGAAAGCATCAATTTGCGAGCAATTTAATCGAACATTGAAAAATAAGATGTGGATGCAATTCAGTTTACAAGAAAATTATAAGTGGTTAGATATATTGAAAGATTCAATTTTGTCTTACAATGATACAAAACACCAGACTATCAGAATGAAACCAAAAAATAATACTACACAAAATGAGAAAAAATTGTTGTTTCATGTATACAAAAATTATAATGTGAAAGAAGCAGTTAAGAAACCGAAATTCAAAATTGGAGATAAAGTCCGTACAAGTAAATTCAAGCATGTTTTTGAGAAAGGGTATACACCAAATTGGAAAACTCAAATATTTATTGTAAGTCATGTTAGGAATATAGAAACAGTGATGTATATGCTTAAAGATTATCAAAATAACGTCATTTCAGGTCGTTTTGATGAACATGAACTTGCTACTGTTAGGCATCCAGATATTTATCTTGTGGAAAAAGTATTGAAAAAACGTGAAAATAAGTTAATTGTAAAATGGTTATGTTTTGATGAATCTCATCATAGATAAGTCTAGTTTGCAAATTTCTTCGTATTATCATTAAGTTTTTTATGAATGAAGTTGAATATTTTTGGTTCAAATTATATTTATTCATATTTTCTTACTGACAAAATACATGAAATTCTAGTGTATAAAATACCATTCATACATCTAAGCTTCGGTAATTTCTCAATCACTTCTTCACGGACATTCTGATTATAAAAAGTAATTATTTCCAGAAACAAACTTTCGAATCGTACAAGATTAGCAAATATAAGTTTTTTCATTACCTTATTCTTTAAACTTTCATAATTTTTTTGTATATAAAATTTAACATTTTTCACATAAGGTAATTTCACATTACGCCAAAAACCTTCAGCGATGGTTTCTATGATAAAATCCTTTGTACATTGGAATGGCATAACACTTTATTCCAGAAGACGCCAACTGATACAAGGAGCGACTTCCTGGAGAACATCAAACCTTGCTTCTTGTAGTATAAACGAGTAATATTTTCTGATTTCAACTTCAGTTTGTTGAATTTGCTCCAAAGCCACTATATAATCTCCAAAAGATATTGTCATGTGTATACGGCAATTCCCACAGTCGATGCAGTGTTGCTTCTCTTGACCATCAAAGTACAATGAAATGATGTTGAAATAACTTTTGAATAGTTTTCACTCTTCAGAATTTATCATTATACTTGCACGAGGATGACTAGCTAGCAGTTTCACTGACGATGCTAACTTCCCATCTTTTTTAAATTCAGCACCTACGATGATTTGCTTTGTAAACGATGAATTCAGATTGTATGTCGTTGAATGTAGCATTTGATTTCGAGGAACATAAGGCATGACGATGTTGTTGACACTGAAGGCTTTCAGAAATTGATCGATAAGTAAAAGACTCTACACTTTATATATTTTTCTCCACAAATTCAATGGAATTGCACTTCCCACCCAAATACATCATGCCAAGATGTTGATCTTCACAGACTTTCTTCGTTTGCATGAACAGGTTTTCATCCTTTTCGAAGAGTTTTGTGATTCTTTGAGGTAGAAAAACGGAAAATTTTGTTTTCCATGATTACGAACGCTGTCATCCCATATTTTGTATTAGCTTTCTTGATATCTGTGATTTTGTATTCTTTGTTAATTTTGAGATCTGTCAGCTTAATTGATGAAAGAGAGTCTTCATTGAGAGCAGTTTTGTTCAATTTTGAAAAATCCATTTTTTCTTTTTCACTGCTTGTTATCTTCGAGATTCACAGTTTTTAATTTCCTTGCTAGAGTTTGTAAATCTGTTCGCACTTGTACCACTTGTATAAGCTCTTGAATGTTCTTCAGGAATACGTTTATACGACTTTTTACCTCTTGCTGCTTTTCTTCTTTACGATCTGGTATCTGACAACAAACTACTAAAAGAGAAGAACTGACCTCCTCTTACAGACGCTTATGCCCTCTACCAAATTTCTAGAAACTTTTGCGCGGTATTGCGCTATATGATGCAATAATTAACATGAGAGTTGAAAATACGTTTTTAAACGTTTACTTAATTTAGTTTACCTCATCTTTCCCTTCTTCATCTGTGCCGACTTTTTCAACATTGACTGAATACGGCAACCCTGCAGATGAGGATTCCTAGAACTACGATGACGTCATCAAAATGAAATTCTGCTTACCAGAAACTGTTTAACATTATATGAAATATGACGCCTCTAGCGAATGATGTCGGCGGGCATCAAAGGGAATTTTGTTTTTGAAAATATCAAAGAAATGGCGACAGATGAGTGACGCATACTTATGGAATGTACAAACAATCCATTTGCTGATAAAATTAAAGACTGATAAACGTTAGATTCACGTCTTTATTCAATTCTTGGAAAAATATGACGTCAGTTTCCCGTCGGCAAATATCAAAGTCAGTACCGCCAATCAAAAGAAAACCGCGAAGGAGTTTGATATTAAAAGCACCCAAGAAATTAGTTTGGACGGGTGACGCATATTCGTGGAATGTCTAAACAATCCATTTGTTTATACAAATAAATCCTGCTAGAAAGATGCATAAATGAATGCTGATCCAGACTCCGTCTCACTTTTGTATCTCGAAACCAACCTATATATATCTACTTGCCTAAACCATGGTAAAAGGGTTTTTTTTGAGATCCATGATTAGGCATTTGAAGTTGAGAGTAATTATTTTGAAAATTGTAGGATCCAGCATCTACTTCTTGTAGGTTACAGTGCTATATTAGGGCCCATATTTCGGGGTGCTTGATGAATATGAGTCCTAGCGTCTCACAATTGAGGGTGCTTTTTGGAATGAGTCCCCCGGCTACTCAATAATAACACTAATTCACACGAACAATGCACGGGGAGAAAAGAGGGTTTTTAGACTGATTGTACATCAATGAAAAAGAAAATGATATTAATTTATTCTTCCAAAGAAGCATTTTCGAGATATTTGCAAAAGACATGTTTCTTGGCTGTTTTTTCAGTTACTGGCATAAATCTTGATAACGGTTAATCCAATTAACATAAGCTGTGTTTCGTTCGTGAGGTATGATCTTCCACTTTCCGACTATATACTGTCTGTGTCGCTCAGATTGAAATTTTTTGGGTTACAGGCAATGAAAGTAAAAAAAGTGGATTTTCCGACGTTATTTAAAAATCATTCACTTCCAGTTGTTCAATTTTTTTGAATTTCATCGACTATAACCTCATAAATTTTAATCCGATTGACACAAATAGTATATCGTCGGAAAGAAGAACATACCGGTCGATTAGAACTCGAAATATACTCGAAAACGTCGGAACAACTCTGAAAACTGGGAAAAAATTTGAACATTGATATCTTGAAATCGCTTCCATGAAAAATCCTTTTTAGGTATTGAACACCTACGGGATGTGGGGTATTATTTCTGAGCTGCCAAAACTTTAAAAGTCATGTCTTCCGCTTGCCTCAAAATATTTAGAGTTTGTTTGCCTATATGATAGTAGCTCACCAACCAGTTTATAGACTTCTACAAGCATCCCTCCCAAATTGAAGGGAGTGAAACATCCATCCCCCGGATAAGGCGGGTATTTTCAAATGGTTATAACTTCCTTTCTACAAATGAGAATTGAAATTTCCATGAGTGGTTTCTGAAGGGTTTTTCATGTCCATTCATTCTGAGAAATCTATTGTTTTCAATTTTCTGATTTTTTAAAACGAATTACCATGTAAAATGTTTATTTAACATTTCTTATTTTTTGCTGATAAAAAAGTTGGTCGACATTGCGACACTGACAATAGTTATGCGGTTATGCGAAGATGTCCGAGCGAAACCCTCCCTTGCGCGCTCGGGCAGGTCGGCCTGTCCAGCCGATGCACCGACCGGCGCTGTTTCATTCAAATTCGATTGATTCAAAAATACTTTTCATTGGTTCAGAAACTTTTCAAAAATTGAGTTCGACAGTTCTCAATGCATTGCAAATTTTCTCATGTAGTTATAAACCAATGAGGAAAAAAAAGTTTAAAAAATTAGGGAACAAAAGAAAACAAAACGTCGGCAAGATTCGTAGTTATGCACACAATTTGAACCCGAAACACCTCCTTTCATCACAGGAGACAAAAGTGCTTTTTAAGGAAGCGTTCACTTATTACGTAAAGTTTTTCTGACCCTTTTTACTCCACGCTCCTCCGTAACTTTTTTTTCGCGGTTTTACTGTTTATTCGAAAAATAAAAGACATCGACCATGTCTTCGAAGCAACGTCTTCGCAGCATGTGTGCCAATCCTTTTCGTAACGAGAAACATGGAATTGGAACTGATCTGCGGCCTCTAACGGAAACTTAGCAAGTAGCGTTTCACGATTTGCCGAAAGGCATTGAAATATGTGGTGCTTGTACAAAGGAATGTAGAAATCTCAGTTTACAGCAATCCAGAGTTGTAGAAGAGGGTCTCGAAGTCCTGAATCAAATAAAAGAAAAATTAGAGCAGAAAGGCACTGCATATTCAGAAAAGATTTGTCTACTCCCGCTTGCGCCTAGGTCTTGGAGTCGCAGACAAATCATGCGATCATTCGGTGCATCTGAACGTGAAGCCAGAAAATCAAAAAACTCACTTGCAAAAGCGGACTTTTCACTTTTCCGCAAGCCAAGCTAGGAAAAAAATTGGCAGAAGAAACTTAAAATTTGGTATGGAACTTCTTCGGAGATGACGAAAATAGTCGACTGATGCCAGGTAAGGAAGATTTCATGTCTATCAAAAAACTAGACGGTACTCGTGAGCAAATACAGAAGAGACTGATTCTGTGCAATCTTTCAGAACTATATGCCAGATTTGTAACCCAACAGGAAAATGATCGGATTTCCGAAATTCGCACAACTAAGGCCAAAGGACTGTGTTTTAGCATGAGCAAGTGGAACTCACAATGTTTGTGTCTGCGTTTATCATGAAAACGTGAATCAATTGTTAAATTCGATTGATATCAAACATTTAACTGAGGGAACACAGTGACATATTAAGTTTGTCAGAAAACTGATAGAAGCACTTTGCAGACCGAAATAGCAGACACTGATGATTTCGTGGAAGATCTCAGCACTAAACTTAATAACCTTAAGCTTCTCGCATTTTATACAAAACAACACGGTTTGTTTCTGAAGCTTCTCAAAGCTATACTAAGAGAAAGCAAGTTCTTGATTTTGCTTGACTTTGTTAAAAATTATGCTTTTATCATTCAAAATGCTGCACAAGCTTTCCATTGGAATAATGAACAAGCTGCTCAATTTACAGTACTTATTTATTACTAAGAAGGAAAAGAACTGGAGCATTTTAGCATGGCAGTCATCGCGGATTTTTGAAATCATGACACTGTAGCTGTATATACATGTCAAAAGCGTATCACTAAGTTCCTCAAGAAGAAATTCAGCACTGTCAACGAAATTTATCATGCGACGGACGAAGCTGCGCAGTATTTTGAAGATAGATATGCCTCCAGGAATCTTTTGATTCACAAAAAATATTTTGGAATTTCTGCAGAAACAAATTTTCAAGCAACTACAGATGAAAAAGGTCTAGGTGTCGGAAATGGTGAAAATTTGGGAAGACTTGCGGCAAAAGCTAGCCTGCAGCGCTCAGCACAGAATCCAATCCTAACTGCGATGAAGTTATTCGAATGAGCTAAGAATCATTCAAAGAAAACAGTAATTTTTTTCAGATCGAAAGAAGATCACATAGAGATGCCAAAAAAAATAGAAACCAGGTTTACTGAATCAATTTTAATTTCCGGCACCTTAAAATACCACACATTTATTCCAAACGAAAACGGACAATTGCAATTTAAAAAAAAACTTTATTCGCAACAGAACATGATCCGTTTCCGAAGACAGTGAAAAAGCCTTAAGATCAGAGAAGCAAACAATGCGCGAAAAAAAGGCGAACTAAATTAATTATGTCGAATTTGGTGCAGCTTTGCTTGAGAATTATGTATACAGCTAAGTCCTCGGTTGGACTGTCCACACTGATGGCCGTGCGCGCGAGGAAGGGTTTCGCCCGGATACATTTGCGTAACCGCATAACTGTTATCAGTTTCATAATGTCAACCAGAATTTTTATCAGCGAAAAGTCAAGCTTTCGTTCAAAAATACTTTTAAAAAAATCGAAAGTACCCGAAGAGTAGAAAATGTTAAATAAACATTTTAGATAGTAATTTAATTATAAAAATGAGAAAATTAAATTAGTGAGTAAACTACTATCGTATAGGCAAACAAACTCTCAAAATTTTAAGGCAATCGGAAGACATAACTTTCAAAGTTGGGGCAGTTCAGAAATAATGCCTCATATGCAACTCGGCAAAAGTGAGCCTATCGATCTGAAAATTGACTAGCAGAGAAGAAAAGCCATGAAAAAGCCAAAAGAATGACTCTTCGTGGTCACAGAAACGATGGACCTTTTTATCAAGATGAGCCTAGCATCGGCAACAAAGCTGACAGGGAATCTTCGCACAAAGGGAATTCCTGTGTCATTCTACGGTTTCCAGCTGGAGGTGACAAAATTTTGAAGCAAAATCTCTTGTCGTCTCCACGAAATGCAACATATTTGAGCAAACAAATTCAGAACGAAATAATCGAGAGTTGTCACGAATTAATAAGGAAAAAGATTAGTGATAAAAATAATAAAGCAAAAGGATTCTCAGTTTCAACAGAAGAATCGACTTATTTTTCCAGCATAGAGAAATTTTTCATTTGTATACGACACTTGAATCGGAAATCGAATGTCTGCGAGGACTTCCGTGGATTTGCATGTCTTAAATTATACGTTCACATTTTTAACTTACAGGTCCAGGTGTGAAGATTGTATTCCTCGAACTGTACACGTCTCAAATTATAATATTATATTTTTAGCTTACTAGTCCACGTTTCAAGATGGTATCTAGCGAATGTTAACGTGGTAAGATGATACCTCCTAATTGTACACGTTTCAAGCAGTAGCGTAACTATAAACATGGAGGCCCACCTACAAAATTTTTTAGATGGCACCTTTGAAAAAAAGAGCAGTTCATATAATACGAAGCATCGTCTTATCTTGAGAGTTCATCTCTTTTAATTGAAAACTCGTTTGTGAGAGGCAAGAGGACTCACGTTAAAAAAGCACCCCGTTTTATTTTTAATTCTGAAACTTTTTGTAGGTCATTTTCGGTGGTTTTTTAGGCCTTTCAGGCTTTTTCCACCGAGCCAATATATTATTGATATATATATATATATACATATATATATATATATATATATGTGAGTATTAATAATATATATAATAGTATTAATATCAATATTCTATAGCCCTATACATCTGAAAAAACATAACCTCCAAATCGACGAATATAAGAAATAAAGAATCGCGCGAAGCATAAAAATCGCCAATTCCTTCAATTTTATTTCTCTCAAATGCGAATTGAGATGTAAATAGAAGACCGCCGAAGTGTTCCGAAGTAGGTTGCGCGCGCAACCACAGTCATGTGCTACGGTCTTCTACTTTATTCACATGGACACAGAGCTTTAATTGTGTGAGTGCATCTCGTTTCCAATCTGGGATCACTGTGACTGGCCCGATTCTACGATACTCTTAAACCTCTTCCCTGCCGTCACAGGTGTCAATATGGTATTGCAGGCACCGTGCGTAATATTTGGGATCCCTACTTTTTGTTTCAGATGGTCCCCAGAGTGACAATGACGGTCATTGTAACCCAGGGCAGCTGTAAGATCACTATCTTGGCATAGTTCCATCCTACTGTTCTGTCCTAATGAGCCGGACATATTTCCAATGTCCCTGCGTGCATTTATGTAGTCGCTAACTCCAGAAGAAGCGTACCCCTCCCCCCAGCATGCGTGCCGTTACGGGGATCCCTAATGCAGCCTGCCGGCAGCGCTCGTGAATATTGGTTATCTCGTGACGCTGTACCCGGAGGTCATTGGTCTGCAGACTCAAACTCGCTTTTGTCAGATCGATCTTCTTGATCTTCAACATTCTCATTGACATTCATTTTCATGTCACCAATTTTGCTACTTTCAGAATTTATATTGATTTTTAAGTCAGGATTCACCCCAATTGAGAAAACCTGTGTTATCATGCTTTCATTAATTAATTCATCATGACCGTATGGATCATATAAATCTGGCGCGAGGCACTCTGCCTCATGACGAACCATGGCCACTGCCGCTGAGGAAGCAAGGAAAAACAAACCAGTGAAGTACCTATTACTGAGTTTACCCCGCTCCCTGTCCTAGTTTGAGTCAATTTTGTCCACACGGGTTCCTACTCAATGCGTAAGCATTTGAATTTATTCGTCCTGGTTTATAAATGATCTCATAATCGAATTCGCTTAATTTTTTTGCCTCCTAGCAAGACTAAATACGGGATTTTCAAGTTCATGGAGCCAAACTAATGGTCTATGGTCAGTAATAAGAGAAAATTTTATTTCAAAAAGATAGGATCCAAGATGACCGACTACAAAAACTATTGCTAACAATTCTTTTTGGATTGTAGAATAGTTGGTTTCGGCTTTATTTAACGATCGGGATGCAAAAGCAATAGGGAGATCCTCTCCAATAGGGCCCTGGCTCAAAACAGCTCCTAAAGCATGATTTGAGGCATCGGTCGTCACAAGGAAAGGTTTTATGAAATCTGGGTATAGCAAAAGTCGTTCGGAACAAATTTTATCCCGCAAAATTTCGAATGCTTGCTATTGAGCCAAAACCCATCTGAAAAGCAATCCACAAGGGTGAACTGTATGGTGATTTTGAAGGTTGAATGATTCCCTTATCCAATAAATCCTTTACTTAGCGACTTATTTCCTCCTTGAGAGTCTGTGGATAACGGTATTGTTTCATTTGAATGGGTTTTTCATCTACAGTGATTATTTTATGAGTTAACAATGAAGTTGTTCCTAATTTATCACCAGGTAGATGAAATTGATATAAGAATTTTCCCAGTACTCATAAAAGACTTTCTTTTTCCTCATCATTCAAATGATCCAATTTCAAGACTTTCAAATTGAAGCAAATCTACTTGCGCGCTCTTTTAAATTTTCGGGAGAATCTTTGGAGTAGGTTTTTATTTGAGGTCGGTGTTCAGCGATATCACACTCCTCAAGCTCGACAGGTGGTAGGGTGATATCTATGTTGGTCGTGGTGGTGTTAATAACCAAATACCTTGGGCTACCTGAAAGGGAATTTACAAGGGCTTCTCCTAAGAATACACCTGGCTCAACATCTATCTTGAGCAAAAATCCAACTTGAGGGGACGTTTCTTCAATTAGTACCTCGATAACCTTTTTTGTTCTCGCGGGTAGACAAAATGTCGTTAGAGGAATTTCCTGCAATTCATTGAATTTAAATTCATTATTATCGATGGTGAGAACAGCATCATGAGTATTTAAATAATTCACTCCCAAAATACCATTTTGAGAAATTTGAAAATTATTAGGAGCAATTTCAAATTTAGATTCTATCCTATTTTTTAAAAAGTAATTTCTCCAAGACTAGGTATCATTCAGAACCAATTCCAACGAAATTATAAATTATTGATCTGATAACTCAACACCTTGAATCAACCGATTCTTGCTTTGAAGGAAGTTAGGTCTGCTTCTGCCCTCCCTTCATCGAGTTTTTTGAATGGTCCGCTTTGATTTTTTTTTTGTTGCATTTCGTTCCCTCTCGTGCCTTTTCCTGAGCCTACGTTCGTTATAAATATGATTTTCATATTCGCAATAAGTACAATAATTCTGGCGTTTTCTCTTATTATTTGAAAAAAATTTCACACCTGAAACCCGTGATTGAGGATATTCGCGCTTATAATGACCCTTTTGACGACAATTGAAACATTCGACTGACGACAACGGTCGTCCTCTACTAGGACCTGCCTCTTTCCTATTTGTTGACTGAACTACAGCCACGCGACTTTTTTCATTAAGGATTCTAAAACTAGAATCACCCGCATGGCCTAACTCAACTTTTTCTTGATCGCTAGAGTGAAGCGTATCGTATGATTCATGCTCTAAGTCTGCTACCATGGCTTGCTCAATAGCTTTTTCAAGAGTGGGGGACTCTTTGTTTTTAATAAACATTGATGTTTTTCCGTCTAGGTCACGCATGAAATTTCCGACGGCATTTTCGCAATATTCCTGGCATCTTCCTATTCCCCTTTCCCATATATTCGGGTGCCGATGAGTCGGGGTCGTAAGGCCCGGGTCTCGGCGAGTTAAGCCCAACATTTGTGGCTGTAATTTGAGGGGTTTCCCTTAGTATTATGGGTTTCAAATTAAATTTAATATAGTCCAAATTAATTTGAATTTTTTTCTGCGTGCAGTCCAAAATTTATAACATTTTAGGTCTCGGTACATGAATAGAGAGAAATAATGAAAAAACTTACTTTGAGAGGATGCCTTTTCAGATGAGACTTCTTTAATATTGAATGATTCTTTAAGGTTTATTTTTGGTTGAAGACAATTTGTATTCAAAGCATCGAATCATTTTTTCAGCAAGAGTGAATTGAGTACTGTCAAGTTGAGTTATAACTCCAGGCATACATTTGGTCCTCAGTAAATAATGCAACTAACAATAAGTGAAAAATTTAATTAGTCGATTACGTATCATAAGTATGACATATAATTCATGACATTCATTATTTTTCTAGCAATTGTATTTAATATCGTTAAATGAATCATCAACCATAATACTGAATCTGATAAATTATAGTTAAGAATATATATACCTCAAACAAAATAAAGAGAATCCACAGAAATTATTCCTATTCTTTGTTGTTTTCAATAACTGTTATCTTTGATTGCCTGAAACTAAAAACAAACACAATAATTATTCAAGAAAGGGACCGTTAAAAAACTACGTCACACTGCCAGGGAGGAGGGTTAACAGGGTTTGTGACGATTTGTGACGAGGGCGGGGGGTCTCGCAGAATGTGACATCACACATGGAAAATATAAATGTGAATAACAATTTTTTGAAATGTTTTAAAAATGAAAATTAGTGATTTTATTTTACAAGCGAAGTATCTAAATGCAGGCACCACATTCTTGTCCCTATTCCTCTCTTAATCACTTTTTTAAAGAATTCATCTTTTTTCCCCTGTTTTCAAGAAGCTTCCCCTTTTCCTTGCTTTTTTTCGCTCAAATGTGAAATAAGTTAATAGAACCCAACAAGAAAATCTATCTAATTTTCGTCAAACGTTAATGCTTTTTAATTGAAAAGTCTCTTATTATATTTTTGGTTCAGAATTGATCTCTTTTGATTTAAAATCCTACTACTTGGCTGAAGATTTGACTATCCTCTTGAAAATTCATCTTTTTTGGTTGAAAAAACAACAACTTGGTTGAAGCTGAACTACTTTGTTAAAAATTCATTCTATTATTTGAAGATCCATCTCTTTGGTTGAAAATTTAACTATTTTGTTGAAAATCCGTTTTTTATCTGATCAAAATTTATTGCTTCAATTAAAAATTTAATCATTCCACTATTAGTTGAAAATTAATCGTTTCTAGTTGAAAATTCTACAGTTTGGTGGAAAATTTATTATTTTGTTGTAAATTCGTCTTTTTTGGTAGAAAATTATTCTTCTTCGTCGAAAATTAATGTTTCTGGTTGAAAGTTAAATTACTTCGTTAAAAATCTATTTTATCAGTTGAATATCCATCTTTCTGGTGAAAAATTTAACTACTCTGTTGGAATATCGATTTTTTTGGGCAAAATCAATTTTTCAACTGAAAATTCAACCATTTTATTGTTGGTTGAAAATTGATCGTTTTTAGTTTAGAATTAACCATGTATTTGGTTAAAAATTTGTCTTTTTAAGTTGAAATTTCTATTATTACCCTATAAAATACAACTTTTTGCTTGAATATTAACTTTGTTTTGTTGAAAAATCAACTGTTTTCTAGAAAATTCGCCTTTTTGGGTCGAAAATACAACAATTTGATTTTGTTGTCTCACTCGACTGAATAATCTTTTCTGGTGAAAAGTTCAACGCTATTGTAAAAAATTCATTTTTCTGGTTTGAGAATTCATCTCCTCTCATAGAAATTTCGTCTTTTTCGGTTGAAAATTAATTTTTGTTTGTTTCAGGATTCAAGTATTTGATTGAAAATTCGTCTTTCTTGGATAAATTCAACTGGTCTTTATTTAAAATTCAAATTTTTTTGGTTGAAATATCAACTATTATATTTTTTGTTGAGAATTAATCTCTTTTCACTGAAAATTCAAACATTTGGTTGAAGGTTGAACCACTTGGTTGAAAGTTGAAATCCTTTATGAAAAATTCTTTTTTTTTTGAAGATGCATTACTTTAGTGGAAAATTCAGGATTTTTTTTGAAATTTTTATTGTTTTTTTGTTGACGAATTATCAACAAAATATATGAATTTCCTACTAAAAAAGAGAAATCTTCAACCAAAAATGGAATAGCTGAATTTTCGGTCGAAAAAAATTAATTTTCAACAAATGAAATGAATCTTCAACAAAAAATTGAATTTTTAACGAAGTCATTCAACATTCAACAAATAGTTGAATATTTGACCAAAGAAGATGACTTTTGAACAAAATAGTTGTATATTCAAAAAAATAATTAAATTTTCAACCAAATGAAATATGTTCCGAACTGGCCCGAACCAAAAAGTTAATAGTAGACTTTTCACCAAAAAATTAGGTTTCATTGATTTATTCGCACTTAGGCAAAAAAACAAGAAGAAGGGAAAGTTTCTTGAAAACAGGGGGAAAAATTTTTTTCTAAAAAGGGGAAAGAGGGAGATAGGGAAAAGAATGTGAAGTCTAGAATATGATAGTTATTTTCGAATTGACAGAGTTATTATTGAAATGTACCATTGCAGGGCCATCTTTCGCAAAATTCACAAACTTTATTAAAATTGATTTATTAATTTTGATCGTAACATTGAACGCTGACCCCCCCCCCTCCTTCCCAAATTCGTAGTCTATTGACGATCTTCGAAATGAGTTGAAGAATCTAGTGAAATTAAATCAAATCGTAATGAGTGATAGTAAAGATTCGGAGAAAACTGATGAGAGTAATAACTGTGAAACTAGGGACGAAAAAAAAACTCTGGAAAAATAAAAATGGCGAGTGCATTTGGAATGATAGAAGCATTAAAAAAGGGAGGCGATTGGAGAGCTTTTGAGCGACAGCTCGATGCTTACATATTGCACTTACAATGATATGCGTTTCGAGACAGAAAACAACAGACTGGAGAATCGATTCAAGAATTTTATATCGCCTTGCTAACATTGGCGAGGAAATGATATTTCACAGCGGAGGAACTTGAAAGTCAATTTAAGGATCAATTAATTGTTGGAGTGAACACAAAAATGATGCGATATGAATTACTGAAAGCCTCTGATGAAGAATTAGAAGATCTCTTGAAGCTTGCGAAGACAGTTGAAAGAGCAGATTCCGAAACACCAATAAACAAAGATAAAACTACGTCTAAAAATACCGAAAATGCTGAGAGCAACCAAAGTTCTTCAATAAATTCCATTCAAGCAAAATTGCAAGGATCATGGGAACGATCACCGAGAGGCAGAGACGAGGATTGTCAACGTGGCAGAAGGGGCAGAACTAGGGCTCCTTCTGGTCAGCAGAAAAATTCAAATCAAATTTCTAACAGTTTATCATATTCATCCAGAGATAACGAGGGGTGTTTTTGCTGTGATGGAATAGATGATCAAAAGTTTCAGTGCACATAAAAAAAATTGTAGTGAATGTGGCCAACAGGGTCATATATACAAAATGTGCAAAATACTGAAGTGCAAAAGAGAGGGTAATACACAAAATTCTGCAAATGTAAGAGATGAGAGCGAGAATTTGGGAACGGCGGAAACCGAATCATAGCGTTTTGTAGACGATTTTTTTCATATTCATATCGACCGAAGCCAATTCAACCAACAGGAATCTAATTATATTGAAACAAATAAAATCGTAGCACCTGAAATAGAGGTAATTAAAGTAAATGATGTTTGATTAAGTGTGAAAATAGATTCGGGTGCCGCATTTTCCTCAATATCGAACGAACGTTACGAGAGCTTTTTCTCAAAAATACCACTTAAAAAGCCAGAATTTGGACTGCGCATAGAAAGTAATCTAGACACGTTACGAGGTGCAGCTTTTTCCACTAAACTTGATATGATTGAAGCATATCAGCAAATACTACTTTCCGAAGAGTCCCAGAAGTTTGTTGTTATTAGCACACACATGGGATTGTTTGAATAACATAGATTGCCTTATGGTGTTTCAACGGGACCTGAGCCATTTCAAAGAATCATGACTACTTTACTTTTGAGCATTCCGGGAGTGGGGTATTTTTTTATGACGTTTTGATTCCGGCAAAGGAAATAACGCAACACTGGGAGAAGGTGCGGGAAGTACCCAAGCGATTAAGTGAAACAGGGTTGAAACTAAAATTTAACAAATGTATATTTTGCCAAGCAGAAGTAAAATATTTGGGCCATGAAATAAATAAGAATGGAATCTCTCCTCTTGAAGAAAAAATATCTAGTGTACGAAACGCACTTTCGCCCAAGAATATACCTCAATTGCGTGGTTTCATTGGATTAGCAACACATCTTGCGAGAATCATTGACAATTATTCTCAGAAAATGCAGCCCCTTTATGACTGTATAATCAGATGTGTCAAGAAGGAGAAATTTGAATGAACTACACAAAACCAAAAAGAATTAAAGCAAGTGAAATTAGAATTCACGTCTGATAAAATTCTAGTCCATTTTAATCCAATGCGACCACTAGCATTGACTTGCGACGCTTCGCCGTATGGAATAAGTTCGATATTGGCTCATCGTTTTCCTGGAAAAATAGATAAGCTAATATCTTCTGCAAGTTGTACATTGTGCGCAGTTAAGGAAAATTATCCGCACGCAGAAAAAGAGGGTTTGGCAATTGTTTTCGATGTGCGCAAATATTACGAATATGTATATGGTCACAAATTCTTCTCACCTTTCAGTTATGAAATCAAACACATACGAGGAAATCAAAACTATGCTTATTGGCTTAGCCGGCTCCCTTTGCGTCACGAAGATGAAAAGGATCTTAAATCATTTGCTATTTTGGGAGATACGGACTATACACATCTAAATGAGATTAAAGTTTATGATTTTGCTACATTTGATGGGTAAAAGGTGCAGAGAGCGACTTTCGAAGATGAAATACTAAGTAAAATAATGCGTTACTGTAGAGATGGTTAGTCTGAAAGAAAACCAACCGATGATATTAAAATTTTCTTGAATAAAAGAGATTCTTCAAGAGTGGACAATCTGTGTCTTCTATGGAATCAACGCGTAATCATTTCTTCAAAACTTAGACATTTAGTCTCAAAAGAAATTCATGACAGTCATTTTGGCGCAACTCGCATGAAATCGTTAGCTAGATCATTTGTGTGGTGGTCAGAAATGGACCAGGAAATTGAAGAAGTAACTGAAAAATGTTTACCATGTTTAGAAAATAGGAACAGTCCACCAAAAATTGCTTCGACCCCATGGAAATGGCTAGCAAATCCGTGGCATCGCGTTCATGACGATTTCCTTGGACCCATGTGTAATAAAATGATACTATAGTTATTCTTGGCAGTCATTCAAAATGGCCAGGAGCATTCATTATGCCAAACATGAGAGAAAAAAGTACAATTCCGATATTTGAGGAACTTTTTAGCAGATTTGGATATTTATCCCACTAAGTCACGGGTAACTATTCAACTTTTATAGGGGCAGCGTTTCAGAAATTAATAAAAGTAGAAGGAATTCGGCATAGCACAACGTCTCCACATTTTCCTGCTTCAAACGGTGCGGCGGAAAATTTTGTTGATACATTTAAAAGAAAGGTAAATAGTACGATGGAAGGTGGTTTAACGCTGAAAGCTGCAATTATAAAATTCTTATTTGACTACCGGAGTGCACCTCATGCGGCTACAAACAAATCTCCAGCTATTCTAATGTTTGGTCGAAAACTGAAAACTAGATTTTCATTTTTGCATCCTCCTCCAATAGAAAATCGAATTACTGATTACCAAGAAAGGCAAATACGCAATAGCTCAGGGGATAGAAAAATACATTTTTCTGAGGGAGATCTAGTAGTGGCACGAGATTATCGAGGGAAAGAGCCTAGCGAATCAATTATTAAGGTGTAGTCCGAAAGTCAACAATCAGAAAGTTGATATGAAAGAAAATCGAATTGTCAAGGACAAAGCATCTGCACAAGTAACGCCAGCCCCTCTCCGTCGCTCAGCACGAATTCAGAGTAGAAAAGATTAACTACCAAAACGATTGATTTGTAAATAGTAGACTCATATTATTCATGAATTGGATAGTATTTTTCAAGAATGATTTCAATCGAAGCGGAATAACAAATTGAAAAGGGGGCTGTAATATCCCTTAAGATTAGGGACTTTGTTATGCGTGCTGCGTTACTACTTTTCCTAAATTGTGTTTATCAGTCAGTACACGGTATTCCGTTTTATTGATAGGAGCGCTGATCACTTGTCTCGATACGATAAGTATCAATGTAATAGAAAGTGAAATGAATGAGAGTTGTTTATTTTTCCAAAATCAATAATATGGATTTATAGTTCTTTCCTAGTGCCCAGAAACAAGTGTAACAATATCTGTCATAACAAGAATGCTATGGGGAATGATGCCTCCAAATTTTATAAAGAAATTCCAAAAACTGTGGATTTGAGCACGAGTTGAAGACAAAAATTGAATTAAAAATAGACTTTCAAAAAAACTCGTTTTTTGCAATTTGTTACAAAAATAAAAAAGATAGGCGTTTCTTGCGAGGGAAAAAAGATGCAAATGTAATTCTCTACAATAATATATATTTTAAATTTTAAAATTTCCAGTTTAGATTTTTGGTCGCCAAGAGCCAACGCCGCCGCGCTAGAATGAATTTACGTCTTGTTCTTGAATACATACACTCAATTGTTGAAGTTTCAACAAAATAATTGAATTTTGAACCAAAAAGATGAATTTTCAACTTCAATAATAAATCTTAAACCAAGAATTTCATTCTTTAACAATCTAGTTCCACTTTCAACCAAGTAGTTGAATTTTCAACAAAAGAACATTTTAATTTTAATTCTAGAATTCTAGAATAATGTACTATTAATGCAGTATTAAATATAATTTAATAATAACACAATATAATTTCAGACGAAGAAATGAGCTGCGTTGAAAATGAGGTTATGATGATGATGAATCTTTGACCAAAAAAATAAATTTTTAACAAGAAAGTTCAACTTTCAACCAAGTAGTTGAGTTTTCAAGCAAAAAAGATGAACTCTCAACGAAAGACGTGATAGTAAAACGTAATAATTTCATTTTTAAATTTATTCGTAAATTTTCTTCACTACTAAGCAATTTATAACCGCGCCTTTTTCTTAAGGAAGGACGATGCTTTGTATTATATGAACTGCTCTTTTTTTCAAAGGGGCCATCTAAAAAATTTTGCAGGTGTGCCTCCATCTTTATAGTTACGCTACTGATTAAGACGTATACAATTAAGTGGTGTTATCTCTATACGTAAACAGTTGCGACTATACTATCTTTACACGTGGAGTTTTCAGCTAAAGATCTAATATTTTAATTTTCATTTTTCGAGGCTTTTTAAAGAATTCTAAGAAAATTTTGTCTTCCATCAGTTTGATACCAGCGTGATTATTCAAAGATGCAAGACCAGTCAGACACTCCTGTTCCAGCCGTTTGTGAAGAATTGCGATCCTTGAACGTTTTGATTCCTTCCGAAGCCTCAACATCAGCCGGCTGGGGTGCGACGTAAGTTGAAACTACTTCATGAGACTGAGCCCATCTTTAGGATAGATAGACACTTTCTTTTTCTCTTTTTTTTCTCTTTTTCGCTCACTTTCTTTTATCATTTTGTAAATTTCTTCCTTCAGGATACTTTGGCTCTTCGGCCAGTGAAAAAATGCTTGAATTGTTTCGATAGTTTTCAACGCGTTTTTTATCCGTGGTACTTCGCAAGCTGCATTGACGGCCGAACTAAAGCCATATGCGGCACAGTGAACGTATATTCCCAGAGGAAAGTATGACCTCAAATAAACCTGTACTCCATTCATTTTGCCACTCATTGCTGGTGCTCCGTCGTATCTTTGACCATACATGAATGAATATCCACGTTGATATCAAGTAAATAATTTCTTATGAAATTTCCTAAACTTTGCCCAGGAATGTCATTCACCGGAACAAATCCAAGGAAATCCTTGGATACATTCGATTTCGGATCCAAGTATCGTATACAAATGGAAAATTTTTCTATGCTGGAGATATAAGTTGATTCATCTGTTAAAACTGAGAATCCTCTCGCTTTATTATCCTTATCAACAATCTTTTTCCTGATTAATTCGTGACAAGATTCGATCATTTCGTTCTGAATTTTTTTGCTTAAATATGTTGCATTTCGTAGAGCCGACAAGAGATTTTGCTTCAAAATTTCGTCACCTCCAGCTAGAAACCGTAGAATGGCACAGAAATTCCCTTCGTTCGAAGATTTCCTGTCAGCTTCGTTGTCGATGCTAGGCTCATCTTGTTGCAAAGGTCCATCGTCTCTGTGACCACGAACAGCCATTCTTTGCCGTCCACAAAAAGGAATAACTCTCACTAAGGGTTTCAGTCTGTCATAAATTTTTTTTATGGCTTTTCCTTTCTGCCCGTCAATTTGCACATCGATAGGCTCACTTTTGCCGTGTTGCATATGAGGCATTATTTCTGAACTGCCTCAATTTTAAAAGTCATGTCTTCCGATTGCCTTAAAATTTTTAGAGTTTGTTTGCCTATACGATAGTAGTTTACTCACTAATTTATAGACTTTTACTACCACTCCTCTCCAAACTACAGGGGGTGAAATTTTCATACCCTGGGCAAAACGGGTACTTTCAAATGGTCATAACTTCCTTTCTGCAAATGCGAATCGAATTTTCTATGAGTAATTTCTAAAGAGGTTTTCATGCCTTCTCATACTATGAAATCAATGTTTTTAATTTCTCAATTCTTATAAACAAATTACTATGTAAAATTTTTATTTAACATTTTCTAGTCTTCGGGAAATTTCGATTTTTTCAAAATTATTCTTAAACGAAAGCTTGACTATTTGCTGATGAAAATGCTGGTCGATATTATGGGACTGTCAATAGTTATGCGGTTATGCGAAGATGTTCAGGCGAAACCCTTCCTCGCGCGCACGGACATCAGTCCGAACAGTCCAACCCGGGACTTGGCTGTATGCATGATTCTCAAGCAAAGCTCCACCAAATTCATCATAATTAATTCGGTTTGCCTTTTTTTCCCGCATTGTTTGCTTCACTGAACTTGAGGATTTTTGACTGCATTCAGAAACAGAGCATATTCTGTTGCGAATAAATTTTTTTTGAGTTGCAACTGTCCGTTTTTGTTTGGAATGCATGCATGGTATTTTAGGGTGGCGGGAATCGTAATTGATTCAGTGAGTCTACTTTCTTATTTTACTTTTTTTTTACTTTCTTTTTTACTTTTACTTACTTTTTTTTTACTTTCTAGTTCTTTGGTCATCTCTATGTGATCTTTTTTTGAACTGAAAAGAATTACTGTTTCCTTTGAATGATTCTTAGCCCATTTGAATAACTCCATTGCAGTTGGAATTGGATTCTGTGCTAAGTGCTGCAAGCTAGATTTTGCCGCAAGTCTTTTCAAATTTCTACCAATCACGACATCTAGACCTTTTCTATGTGCAGTTGCTTGGAAATTTGTTTCTGCAGAAATTCTCAAATCTTTTGTGTAACTTTGTTTTCTTCTTTATGATAAATAACTACTTTAAATACACCAGCTTATTCATTATTCCAATGGAAAGCTTGTGCAGCATTTTGAATGATGAAAGCATAATTTTCAGCAAAGTCAAGCAAAACTAAGAACTTTCCTTTTTTTAGTATAGCTTTGAGAGGCTTCAGAAACAAACCTTGTTGTTTCGTATAAAATGCGAGATGCTTTAGGTTTTTAAGTTTAGTGCAGATTTCTTCCACGAAAGCATCAGTGTCTGCTATTTTGGTCTTCAAAGTGCTTCTATCAATTTGCTGCCAAAACTTGATATGTCACTGTATCGAAAATATTCAATATAGTCCAATAGATCAATCAGGTGCTTCTCAAAATTTTCAATGGCAGGACAAGATTCGCATTCGTTAGAATGACAAGCATCAAAATGCTGCATAAGCTTTTCATTGGAATAATAATCAAGCCACAATATTGACAGTACTTATTTATTGAAAAGAAGCAAACGAACTGAAGCATATTAGCATGGTAATCATCGCGGATTGTTGAAGTCATGACTCTGTAGCCGTATATACATTTCAAAAGCACATTACTGGGTACCTTAAGAAGAAATTCAGCGTTGTCAATAAAATTTATTATGTGTCAGACGGAGCTGCGCAGCATTTTGAAAATAGATATGCTTTCAATAATCTTTCAAATCACAAAAAAGATTTTGGAATTTCTTCAGAAACACATTCCCAAGCAACTGCACATGGAAAAGGTCCAGGTGACGGGATTGGTGGAAATTTGAAAAGACTTACGGCAAAAGCTAGCTTGCAGCGTCTAGCACAAAATTCAATCCTAACTGCGATGGAGTTATTCGAATGGGCTAAGAATCATTCAAAGGAAACAGTAATTCTTTTCAGTTCAAAAAAAGATCACATGAAGATGACCAAAAAACTAAGAATCAGCTCCACTGAAGCAATTACATTTCCCGGCACCCTAAAATACCACGCATTCATTCCAAACGAAAACAGAAAATTGAAACTGAGAATAACTTCATTCGCAATAGAACATGATCTGTTTCCGAAGACAGTCAAAAAGCCTCAAGTTTGAAGGAGCAAACAATGCGCGGAGAAAAGGCGTCCTAAATAAATTATGATGAATTTTGTGCAGCTTCGCTTAAGAATCATGCATACAGCCAAGTCCCCGGAATGTCCGTGTGCGCGAGGGAGGATTTCGCTCTGATATATTAACATTTGACATGGTAATTTGTTTATAATTATTGGAATATTCAAGACATTGGATTTCATAGAGTGGAAAGGCATGAAAATCCTACAGAAATCTCTCATAGAAAATTCAATTCGCATTTCAAGAAAGGAAGTTATGCTCTGGGAATGGAAATTTCACCCCCTATAGTTCGGAGTGGGATGGTATTAAAAGTCTATAAATTTGTGTGTAAACTACTATCGTATGGGCAAACAAGCTGTAAAAATTTCAAGGCAGTCGGATAAAAAGATATATGTTCTTTTTCTTTCCGACGATATACTATTTTTGTCAATCGGATTAAAATTTATGAGGTTATAGTCGATGAAATTCGAAGAAATTGAATAACTGAAAGTGAATGATTTTTAAATAAGGTCGGAAAATCCACTTTTTTTACTTTCATTGCCTGTAACCCACAAAATTTTTAATCTGAGTGACACAGGCAGTTTATAGTCGGAAAGTGGAAGATCATACCTCACGAACGAAACACAGATTATGTTAATTGGATAAACCGTTATCAAGATTCCTGCCAGTACCTGAAAAAACAGCCAAGAAACATGTCTTTTGCAAATATCTCGAAAATGCCTCTTTGGAAAAATAAATTAATGTCATTTTCTTTTTCATTGATGTACAATCAGTCCAAAAACCCTCTTTTCTCCCCGTGCATTGTTCGTGTGAATTAGTGTTATTATTGAGTAGCCGGGGGACTCATTCCAAAAAGCACCCTGAATTGTGAGACGCTAGGACTCATATTCATCAAGCACCCCGAAATAAGGGCTCTAATATAGCACTGTACCCTACAAGAAGTAGATCCTGGATCCTACAATTTTTAAAATAATTACTTTTAACTTCGAATGCCTAATCATGGATCTCAAAAACACCCCTTTTACCAAGGTTTAGCAAGTAGATATATATGGGTGGGTTTCGAGATACAAAAGTGAGACGGAATCTGGATCAGCATTCATTTATGCATCTTTCAAGCAGGATTTATTTGTATGAACAAATGGATTGTTGAGACATTCCACGAGTATGCGTCACCCGTCCAAACTAATTTCTTGGGTGCTTTTAATATCAAACTCCTTCGTGGCTTCTTTTTGATTGGCGGTACTGACTTTGATATTTTCCGACGGGAAATTGACGTCATATTTTTCCAAGAATTGAACAAAAACGTAAGTCTAACGTTTACCAGTCTTTAATTTTATCAACAAATTCATTGTTTATACATTCCATAAGTATGAGTCACTCCTCTGCGATCATCTCTCTCATACTCTCGATAAGAAAATTTCCTTTGATTTTTACCGACCGAAAGCTAATATCATATTTTTGTCGAAGAATTTGTTGAATATCTATATTTTCGGGTTGGAAATGAACAAATTTCCATTCCAATGACGTCATCGTAGTTCTAGGGATCCTTATCTACAAGGTTACCATACTTAGTCAGTGTTTAAAAAGTCGACACAGATAAAGAAGGAAAACATGAAGTGAACTAAGTTAAGTAAACGATTAAAAACGTATTTTCAACTCTTATGTTAATTATTGCACCATATAGCGCAATACTGCGCAGATGTTTTTTATTCTATACTAAGAAAAAAAGATGTGATCGATATTGAAAATGATGATTCATATTGTTTTCTCTGATCAGTGACAGCAGCTTTTTACCCCAATTGAAAAAATGAATGACTTAAGAATAAATGTACATGGATCAGAGTTTGATGAATATAGCCAGAAGCAGGAAATTGTACCTGTTTATATAAGCCATGAAAATTCTGAAGAACCTATTATTCACCATCTTATGATTGAAAATACTAAATTTGATTCAGAGACAGAAATGTATCATTTCTATTCAATCAAAAATCTATCTCGGCTAGTAAAGACACAAGTTAGACAATCTGAATGTGGCACTTACTTTTATGATAAGTGTTTGTGTCACTTCAAATTTGAAAAATCTCCTGAAAAACATAAAGTTGCTTGTGAAGGTTTAAATAATTGCAGACTAATACTTCCCACAGAAGAAGATAACATTGTAAAGTTTAAAAATTATAAATATAAAGAGAGGGTTCAATTTGCAGTATATGCTAATATAGAGTGTTTATTAGAGCCAGTTACCAACAATCGAGGAAATGCTCATCAAAAGCATATACCTGCAAGCGTTGCTTATTACACAAAATGCAGTTTTGATGATTCACATTTTGAACCAAAAGTTTATCGTGAAAAAGACTGCATGACGTGGTTTGTCAATGTGTTAAAAAGCTTAGCTGAGAAAGTTGTTTCTTGTTTACGACATCCTGTACCAATGGAACCCTCAACTCAAGAGCATGATTTTCAAAATTGAAAAGTATGTCATATTTATGAAAAAGATTTCAATAAAGGTGATGTAAAACATTGCAATCACTGTCATTTCACGGGTATTTATCGTGGTCCTGTTCATGACAGCTGAACATACATTACCAAGGCTCACATATGAATCACATTGTTTTTCACAATTTATCAGGTTACGACTCTCATTTTCTCATCAAGGAATTGGCAACAAGCTTTGAAGGTCATTTCTCATTATTACCTATTAATAAAGAAAAATATATATCCTTTACAAAAAATGTGCAAAATACAAAAGTTAAACTTAGAGTCATTGACTCTTTTCGATTTATGTCAAGTAGCCTCTCCAAATTAGCTTCAAATCTTAGCAATGTTGAAAAATTAATAACAAGAAAATATTCCAAAAATGACGAAGAATTTGAATTGAATTGATGATTCAGAAATAGGTTATATTCTTGAAGTAGATTTGGAATATCCTGAAGAACTGCACAATTTGCATAAAGATCTACCATTATGTCCAGAGCATTTTTACCTCCTCTTCCAACATCTAAAATTCCGAAACTAATAACCAATTTGAAATCAAAAACAAATTAGGTTCTCCATTATCAAAACTTAAAACAGTATTTAAAATTGGGGATGAAACTTGTTGAAATTCGCAGAGTTTTACAATTCAAACAAAAACCTTGGTTGAAAGATTACATTTATCTAAATACTGACTTAAGAAAGAAGGCAAAAAATGAATTTGAAGAATTTTTTTTTTAAACTCATGAACAACTCAATCTTTGGTAAGACCATGGAGAAGTAAGGAAGCACAAAGATGTTAGTTTAATAACAAAGTGGGAGGGAAGATGGGGTGCAAAAGCTTTGATTGCCAAACCAAACTTTCATAGCTGCACTATATTTGGTGAAGACATGGTGATCACTAAATGAGTAAAACCAAAATTAAATTCAATAAACCAATTTACATTGGATTCACTGTTCTTAATATATCAAAGATAATGATCTACGACTTTCATTACAATTATATGAAGTACATCTTCAATGACAAAACAAAATTACTTTATACTGACACTGATAGCCTTATTTATCACACTACAGTTCCAAACTTTATGATTATATTAAAAAAGATTCCGACAGATTTGATACTTCAGACTATCTACTAAGTAATGTCTATGATATAAAATTACTGAACAAAAAAATCTTGGGGCTTATGAAAGACGAATGCAACGGGAAAATTATGACTGAATTTGTTGCGTTAAGATCAAAATTGTATGCCTATAAAATTTTGGGTGAAGAAGAGGAAAATAAGAAAGCTAAAGGGATTAAAGGATCCAGATTAAGAACAATAACGTTTGACGACTACAAGCAAACTTTATTACATCATCAAACTCTTATTCGACCTCAACGGTTAATTCGAAGCCGAAAACATGAAGTTCATTCGATTAAGCAAAACAAAATTGCTCTCAGCTGACAAGATGATAAAAAGGATGCTGCTTCCTCATACAACCGACACTCTTCCATGGGGATATAAAAATAGAGTGTATGAAACCATGGAAGTTGACAATGGTGAAAACGATGTACACTTATTGTAAAATAGAGTTTTATATAAATGAATTAATGAAGATTGTATATACTTCAATGAATACTACTATAAAATATGAATTAATGATATGAAATTGCATAGCTTTAGTACTATTGTATTTATTATTGTAAAAAATAAGTTTTGTAGCAATTATGAAAAAACAGACTCTTGGTTTCAATAAATGAAAAGTTAAATATTTTTATTGTTTTATTTATTAACCTGAAAAAAACTAGTATATAGAAGTAGAGGTTATAAATAAGAATATCTTTTTTATATTCAAATATACGTAATTTTATTTATTTATCAGAAAATACATTGTTTAAACTTACAAATTACCTTAGAACTAAACTAGTTGAAAAAGTACTCATTTCTTACACCTAATTCCTAATTTTCTCGAGATAACCCATTTTTCAATAAAATAACATTTTGAAGTGCAGAATAAAATTTTGTTGCGCTTGAATGATGTGGACATACATTAGTAGATGAGCTATAACATAATATTTTCAATGAAGGACATTCCATATCATGCATGTTAATAATTTGCGTTGATCTCTGAGTAACAAACTTTTTAAACAAATTTTTCTTTTTCAAGCCCTTCACATAAATTTTACTAGCATCTTTAAAAATAGTTTCTAAGATTTCTTTCACAAACGTATAAGGTACATCGCCAGTATTCCACGGTAGACCATGAAAATTGTATTCCAGCCAACGATTCATACATCTATACTTTGAAGGGATGCAGCTCCATTCGCAAGGAAATTGAAACAAAACAGAAAAAGGTACCGCATCATCACTGATTGTAACCATAGCCAATTCTTTAAATAGAAATTCATTAAATAGACACCTAAAGCCCTGCACACCCACCACGTACTCCATTTTACGATCAACTAAACTCATTCAATCTGGTTACAATAGTTTTATACCAACTTTTTCACCGCACCACTTATGGGTTTATATTCAGTTACACGATCATGCAAGATTAGGCAATATGATGATGTTCGAGCGGGAAAATTTTCACTCGCGTCAAATTCCGAACGAACATCAACCGGTCCATATTTTGAAGCTTTATTTTGTTTTGAACAATCAATAACCGTTAGCGGAGCATACTGTAAGAATTCATTTTTCACTAACAGTGGAAGGGGCTCCTTACCATAATAATTAGCTTGAAAATTAGTATACATTTCATAAAACACAGCAAACTGATTTTTATCTATATCTAGATTTAAATTACCATATGGATAACTTTGTGAATTCAAAAAAAGTTTTACATTGGATATTTTGCAGTGGTCAAAATAGCTGGCACTTATAGCTGACACATTTTTCCTGTTTGTTTGAAAACATAATATTATGAATCTAGATTTTTCCAACTGGGTTGATATTCTCACAGTCCAAATATGATTCGAAGTAGTTGGTAGTAATGGATACTCATATCATTCCCAATTACGAAAGCTTATTGGAATAGATGGATCTTTCTCAATATACTTCAGTAATTCAAATTTACGTTCATCTGACAATCTAGCGCTTGGTAATAACCATTCAATTTTATTAATCTGGTACTGTTATCTGGTACTGTTTGTAAAACGGCGTTTTCATCACTCTTCGATCTTGTTTTTTCAAATAAATGACGGATTGCATTATTAACTAAAACTGTGTTAGTCACGGGGGTTCCATTATCCTTGGTTAATTTTCCTTGAATGTGAAGTGAGATTTTGCTTGGCAGGGGACAATGATCTTGATTTTAAACAGCAATGCTAATCTCATCGCTATTATTGAAGCTTGATGAACTGTATGGCTGGTGTGCATGTACTTCACAATGAGAGATAGATTCGTCAAAAATTACGGCAGCTTCAATGTTTAACATTTCCTCCTCCATGACAAACAATTAAATGTCGATATACAAAAATACAGATGCAAGCACAGAAAATTTGGAATCTTTTTATTTTCTTCTTTTTGCGAGTGGCGTGACCTCCAGACCCAGCCTTGATAGCAGCAGCACGATTGGAGGTGTTAACCCTTCGACTGCTCGTTGTCGACTGATGTGCTTGCGCCATGGTACTAAAGTATTACAGCCGACTCCAACCTTTTTATTGAAAACAATACTTTTTGACCATTGATGTACGCTCCTGTAGTTATGCTACATTCAACTCTGAGGAAAATTTACTTTAATTATGGATACTGGTTGGTCAGAATTATGATGTTTATTAGCTTTCAATATTCTCGGTGTAAATCCCAATAAACGTGCAATTGAGTCTGATTGTTCAAAATTTATATCCCGATTGCAATAGATTTCACTTCGTAATGTATTATTATTAGGCCTAATATGAATTTCAAGACCCTTTTTCACTAAAACATTCTGTAGACAGCGCTGTATATCAACTATTTCATAACTTCCTGTAAGTATTTCAATTATTTCTTCACCCACGTAAAATTTATTTTGACCAATGTCTACATTGGGAATTGAGTTGAAGGTTAGAAATTCAACAAGACCAAGAGCGTAATTTTTGTATGGAGATAACTCAATTGGAGGAATATATTGATTTTCTAGAATTGAAGAAGATTCTGATAATGTAAGCGTCAATGAATCATCCATGATGACGGCTAGTGTTTGACTGACCTAAAATCATTAGTCTCTGCATTTACGTAGATTACACATACTTTCAGATTTTAATTGATTACATAAAAATTTTAGACATAAATGCCTAGACACAAATGTATCATAATTTTGATACCTTTCATGATTATATATATACACCTAGATACATAAAGAGATCCGAAGCTGGTCGAAGATTACCGAAGCTATCAAAATGAATTACCTTATTGTTAATCTTTTTATACGCAACCAAATGAGTCCCTAAATTGTTTTTATCATCAAGGTCAACAACAGCACTTTCTTATTTACGTGGCCCATCCTCTGGTAATCCATTTTGCATAAAAACACCTCGAAAATTCTGAATTTTTAAAGATTTTGCGAATTCAAGTAAATCTGCAACGGTTAATGCTTGGTGAGGTAGCGTCACTCTGAGTTTTTTGACTTGCACTTAAGTTCTGCTCCTTGAGTATATGGTTTTAGATAAAGTCCCAATCCTTCTTTATACGGTCTCAAATTAAGACCTTTCCCCACAGCAATAGCTTCCATTGCTTTATTATGACGTTTGCTTTCTTCAAGCTATCGTTTTGCAGCATTTGAATTGTTGACAGCTTTAGCTATTCCCGCAGCTCGATCATCTAGCGCTCCAGTAGCACTTAGACCAGCAAAGATGGGTATAAGAAAGAGTAGAAAACCACCCATTTTTTATGGATCTGGTAAAATGCGAGATTTCTTTACATTTCTTTTCCCACCAGTCTTTTTCACAGCTGCACGTGCACCTCTGAGAGCAGATTTAATGACAGTTTGAGCATCATTACTTGGTATCATTGCTTTTTTAGC
>JAUMHM010083267.1:0-13478 GCA_032362435.1 Melikaiella ostensackeni
CACGAAATGAGATATTGAGTTGAAATTTTCGGAAATGACATAAACGGCACTAAGAACGTTTTTATGGTCCTAATTATTTACACTTGAAAAAAAAATTTTAATGAGAAACTAAATTTGAAGAATTACCGACCGTGCTGTAGGAACCGTGAACAGCATTCCATTCTCGCAACCGAGTTTTTTTGCGGTTAGGATCGATTAGGTTCCTCATGTCAGTCCAAGACCTGTCACTTACTGTCATTGTGAACTTCGTTATGTAGGCCATCGCACGGTCGGTAATTCTCCAAATTTAGTTCTTCATAATTTTTTTTTTTTTCAAGTGCAAATTCGTGTGGATAAAAGTTGTTTGAATAAAAGATTCGGACGTTGCTACAGTTTTAATTTCTTCCAAGAAATTTTTCTTACAAATTTCCTTGTAAATGATGTATACAAACGTAAGTTACTGTTTCGTTCTGCGTTTCCCAAAGTTTCAGAGCGATATTTTATTTGCAAAAAAGAGTAAATCGTTTCAAAAATAAAGATTGAAAATCGATCATTTGTTTGGTCACGTGACTCATGTTAGAGATGTCCTTAAGGTAAAAGATTTTTTCTTCAAACGCAGTTATATTGCCCTACATTTCGAACACTAGCTCCACGCTCGGCAAGAATGGACGTGAACTTGATCCATAAACGTGCTCGTTTTTCGTGTAGTCAGTGTACAGGACGTTGCTCTTCTTATGTCTATTCTCCATGGTACGTACGATCGTCTCGAAAATTGGCTTTTCTAATTCAAATGCGACTTCCTTACAAAAATGAGAGATAAATCATAAGAAAGAGAATTGGTGCGCGGCTTAGAAAATTGAGACTTAAGTTTGTAGGTTCTTGTTTTCGTTTTCGTGGGAAATGAGTAAGTAAATAACCTAACCCAAGTCCAGAACCTCTCATACAATTAAGAGCCATACACTCTCCCTTTCGGGACTCTTCAAGGAAAAGGAATAAAACAGCAAGGCTGTTTATTGTCCTATCGATCGTTTTTTGAAAAAGAACTCCACTCGCCCACGAAGGCTCTCGAAAACGTTCTGTTCTTGTTTTTGGCAAAGTCGCAGGTGCGACATACTTTGCGTGAATTCTAGAGTTTCGAACGCGCGCGCCGAACCAACTTGCGTTGGATTAAGGATTATAGAATTTGAATTAAGGAATATAGAATTTGAATTTTTAACGGTGTGGCCCTTAAATCGGGCATGGGCGTTACATAAATATATCCTTGGCGCCATCTGTTGCTCTATTCTGTAAAAAAACCTCCATTTACCGACCTTCACGATTTGAGAGAGTAGAGAAAACAAAAAGTATTCATTTAATATAATTTAATCAATACTTATGTAAATTAAAAAGTGGAATCGGGGGATTCGGGAGAGGGGGCGGGGGCAAGAAAGAAAGATTCCCGAGTTTCTATTAAAATCACAATTGGACTGCTCCATAGAATATGGAACCAAGTTCGGGTAAGTCTATATAAAGAATCAGGTTTCAGTTGTTTTGCATATAGAATCAAGTCCATTTTTTGCCAACTTGATTTTTTGTAATAAAATAAACAAGCATACTGTTCTGCAGCACGTAATAAAATATAGGTGAATCACATAAAATTTTATTACGTGATGCAGAACGGCCTGCTTTTTCATATTTTATTACCAAAAGCCAAAATGTCAAAATCGATCAAAATACACTTGATTCCATGTATAGAACAACTGAAACCTGATTCTTACTACGTAAATAACGCGTTAGAAACAATGTCGGTTACAGTAATATCGGTTGGATACTTCTGGCATATGTATATCAGCAATTTAGAAATGTCAAGTGATCTGTTTTCGTGGTAAGTTTTGAGCGACAGCAAGAAAAATGGCTGTGAAAGGACCCAGCTGTTATACCCGATTTTCTCGAAGTGCACATGCTTATCAACGCGCGTCACTTTTTGCTCATTAAAATGCGCGTGCCTAATGACGCACAACACTTTTCACTGATCAAACTGCGGGTGCGCAACAACTCACAGACTTTTCAGAGAAAATTCGTGCAGCGTTGGGCATGCGTACAGACGTGGGTTTACAATCGTGCTAAAAAAAGCCATATTCAATGTGCTCTACAAGCATCGAAAATCGACTTTTCTACGCAGGTGTGGTGAAAAATTCTTTTTTAAAGAAAACAAAGTATGGAGGTAATTTTTTTACATTTAAATAAAAATTTGAGTGGGCAAGACCTAGAACTTTAAGTGGTACGACTTTTAGAAGAAAATTGGTTTCCAAATGGGCAACAATGTTATTATTGGAACGGGTTTACCGATCCAAGTTAAATCAACGAACATTATTGCTCTTCAATAACATATCGACGATTATTATCGTTTAATTATTATTTCATCAAGAAAGAACAACAAATCGTCAGGAACATGGTACATTCTACTTAATTTTTCCTTAAAACGTAGCTTTTAGTAGAATAGTAAACTTTCGTGTAAGATATTAGGAAACATTAATTACATTCATTATATTTACTATTTTTCTTTGTTGTATAATACACAAATGTAGAAAATACATTGTTTATAGTAAAAATAACAATTTTCGTCCTCATTTCACATACAGTTCTCATCGAGAAAAAATTACATTATTTGAGATTTCAAGATTATTTAAGATAACATTTTCAAAACTCTTGGCATGACTTTCTAGTGTTAGTAATTTTCTCTCAGACTTAAGATGGTTACAGCCCAATATGTCTGAGGCATTTTTGTGGGAGTCATGGACGCATTTGTGATGCAATCAAGTCATATGATAAGAGTAGTATGTCTGATTTGACGTATTGGTTCTTTACTCCACCGTCCACGGTAGGTTGCCCAAAAATGTGTGTTTTTGAATTTTGCAAAGGCTACCCGCTTAATTTCTTTATTTTAGTCAAAAAATACTGTCATAAATCATCTTTCGAAGGTGTCGCGTAAGAAATAAGCAGAGCCATCTATTTATTCTGTTTATTACTATTCTTTGAAAAATATCATCAAAATTTTCGGTTTCGCAATTCGACCAGCTTTTACAAAAATTTGGCTGATTGGAATCCTCTCTCTCATCCTTGCACAACAAAGTGGTTCACCTAACCCTTGAGAGTAAGGAACTTAAAGCTGGACAAGAAAACATGAAGGTTACCCTGGAGGAACAAGCCGACGAAATCGAAGCGTTGGACAGGTCTTTAAGAAAAAAACAACTCGATTCTTTTTGGTATAATCGAAGAGGACAATGAAGACATTTTTCAGGCAGTTCGCAATATCTTCAACCGTAGCTCGACATTGAATTACGCAATGAGCAACTTGAATCTGTCAAACGCCTAGGTTATAACAGGTCTGTTAATTCTCGTCCGATCTTGATCCACTTCTGCTCCTTCGGAGAAAAGAATCTTATTTTAATCCAGATGAAAGAACTACAAGTGACAAGAATTTCCATATATGAGGCCTGCACTAAAAAAGATCCGAGAAAGTGATTTGAAGGCATTGCTTCATCGGATCACTTTCCAGTCTTGTTATCCTCTTATTACCTTATTGGCTTACTTATTTACTTCAGGCGAAAACGCCAGCAACTTTCATCCTATGTTAGGTGGAATGATAATAACCTGGCTACTTTTATTCAGGATCTACACGTTCCGAACAGGCTTGCTGTCAATTTTTCAAACTTAGACATTGATGACCTTAACCCAAACTTTATCGAATTAATAATAGATTGCGCAGAAGAATTGGATATGCGTAGAGAAATAAAATTATTGACCTGTGGGCAAACCAAGCGCGATGAGCCCCGGTTTGACCTAGATTGCCGGCAGGCCAAAAGTTTTTTATCCAGTTCCTTTCAAAAAGCCAGCGACGCTCCTTTCTCTGATGAGACTGAAAAGTCCTATATTATAGCTAAAAAGAATTAATTATAATTAAGGTCTGATCTCTAATAAAAAATGTAAATTTGAATGTGGCATACTTGCCTTGAAAATGTTAAAGATAGCAAGGCTGTTTTTGGGCACCGTGAATAAATTTCGAAGTTCGAAGGGGGATCCATGTCAGTTCCTTCCACCAAAGACTGGGAACTTTTTTATCATTTGACACTTCCTCTGAGACGTTTGTCTCCAGCTTCTTTCATTGGTTTTGGTCACCCAGTACTCGATAGGGACATTACATCTCAAACAATCCTTGATTCAATAAATAAATGTAAATCTTATGAAGCCCCAGGATCCGATATGACCTCTAACTGCTTCTATAAAAACTTGCCATGAAATTGACTCCTTCATCTTGAAACTTTAATCAATAAAATGTTGCATAATGAATACATTCTACTGGACTGGGCCAAATCCCTAACACAGATGATTGACAACAAATACAACCCTGCTAATCCTGACAATTATCGTCTGATCGCTCTTTTAAATTCGCTTCTGAAAATTTGCACTCAAATTTTGCTCTCTAAGCTGGGAAAATGTGTCAAAATGAATCAATATATCAATTAATTCTAGAAACTCAATTGGGTTTTCGTTGTGGTAGAGGGTGTATTGACAATATTCATACATTAACTGCTATCTCACAAATATATTTACAAAAAAAGAACAGGTATTTTTGTGCCATAATTGTAGGTTCTCTTGTACTGTTCCGTCTGTCAATCATCCTCTTATCTGGGCGAGGCTCTACGATCTAGGAGTAAGCTCCAAGATCATCAAAATCTTACAATGTCTCTATGAGAGAGCTTCAACTCGTGTGAAGGTGGGGGGAGAGGTCGGACTCATAGAGGAAATACCCATCACCGAGGAAGTTCTATAGGGTGAAGTGTTGAGTTTAATGATGTTTAATCTTACAAGAGCTGACATAAAGATCACTTTCAGAGGAAAGGGCATATATTAGAATACTCGGCAACACTGAAATTATCTTCCTCATATATGCTTATATGTCCTCATATATGATTTGATTACTTTTGCTGATACTAAAATTGATGCGATTAGAAAGCTCAGTGCCCTGCAGGACTATTGAGCAATAAACAAGCTTACTGTTAACAAAATAAAAACAAAATATACTATCTTTAAAAAGGGCAGAATGAGGGATAAACTACTGGGCCTGAAATATGATGGCAGTCCTTTAGAATTCGTGCCGTTATTGGATTACCTTAGTACTGCCTTTTCAAACGTTGGGGTATCCAAGGAAGCTGCTTACGACACTATCAGCAGAGCTTATTCAGCATCTGCTTCTGCAAATAACATCTTAACCCGCTCTAAATGTTTCTCGTGACCATCTATAGCTAAAATGCAAGATTCTCTTAATAAAAGTACTTTGCTAAATGGGTCCATTATTTATGGTCTCAATTACCACGAGATCATCGAAAAATCATAAGTACGTTCCTTTTAAAATTTGTTTTGCCTATGGGTTATTTTGTTCGAATTCAATATTTACTATGAAAAAAATGTTGAGGATGAGAAAAAAAAATTGAAGAAAAAATTTGAAAAATTTGAAACTTGAAAATTCAGAACTAGAAAAAAATAAGCAACCTTTCCAAGCCATCAATGGTCTTAAATTGAAGTGAAATCGGTTTGGGCTCAATCTGACCCCAGTGTGACAGCAAAGGGCTAGGTCAACTCTTGAGATGTTTACGGAGTTAGCAGGGTTCAACCTGAACTTGCTCGAACTCAACGGTGCCAGACTAAACGAACAAATTGACGCAATTGTTGTTAGATTTCTCGAATTTACTCTCCTTCAAGATATGAGCAGATTGGATGAAAGCAACCTTAGCTGAATATATAGCAAACTTCTTCAAAACTGCACAGAACCGGAGCAACATCTTCTCATGAAGTTACCTTTTCACTGTAAACGCACTTTCAAACAGCTTAGAACTGCTTCCAAATACATCATTAAATTGACATTAAAAAGTGAAGCGTCTATAATAGATCCACAAAAAAATATGTCAATTATGTGACCTATGCCAAAAAAAGAACTTGATGCACATTCTCATTAAATGTCCAATCTACTCCCCCATCAGAAAGCACTACTTATCCAACGTACACAATATCAACGAAACTGAACTATACGTATTACTTTCTAGCAAGGAACCAGTATGACTCTACCGCGTTTCAATCTTCAATATACTTTGCAAATATAAGCCGAATTCTTTGCATAACTGTGTAAATTAGTGTTTAAACTAGCTCTATTAATATTTTCTAATGTAATCTTGGCTCCCCCTTGCCATATAAGTTGTATTCTGAGAGGCAATAAATATACTCATACTAGTATTATTACTAATTTTTGAAAATATGAATTTAAGGCTCAAAAACGTTTTAAGCCCTAAAAAGAATTTTTTATATATTGAGGAAGGAGCCCTAAATTTTATGAATAAAAAAAAATTTGTGAAGATATTATCGGACGTAGAATACAAAAAATTGTCATTCCATTACAATTGATGGTCAGAAATGGCCCCTGAACATTTTTTTTCCTAAAATCATAAAGGATTTCAGTGAATCTTTAATTTCTGAAAATAAGACTTGATATAAAATGTCAAATTTGAACGAAAATGGAGATTAATTGTGGGAATGGTCTTTTATAGCATTCCAACGGGCAGCTAGCCGTTTTCTAATTGGTAACCCAAAAAGTTCCGTACTATGCAGCACGTGCTCAGTAAAACTACCTTTTAGACTGCAGCTAGCACATAATCAAATCCTAGGTTCTCCAGGTGACTCTTGAGCCTTGTGTAGGTGCTTCCCATGGCTGAAATCATAAGCAGATGAATTTTAACTTTTTTAAATTGCTACACCCTCATGATTTCACTCGTGAAGTCATTCATTCCTGCAGTATATTGAGGTTCAAGGCAATCTGCCAGTATATGATTCCTGCAACATCATTGTGTCGCTGGGTATACTCGTTATGAGCTAACTTTCTGCACCCACCATGATGTTGCTCGATGGATTCATTAATATCACCATACAACCGGCACCGATCCTCCACAGGTAAAAGGAGTATATTTTTCTTGTAATTTCTGGCGCTGATTACCTTATTCTGTATGGACACGAGAAATGCTTCCGATTTAGGAAAGAGTTCGCACCTCCGTAGCCACAGGTTGGATGCCTCAGCAGCCACGTTGGGTTGATCTTGAACACTGGGATGCTATCCACGTAATGACTTCTGTCCTCATTCCTGTCCAATTCGCTCAAAAAAGGGAACATGCATGTTCGTATTCATTCGGATTAGCGAGATTCAGAGGTGCGTAATTCTTATCTTCTTCATAGATGGTGTCCTAAAGTGGATTATCCCGCTTGCTATTGAAATATGCGTTCAGTTGTGTGATCTGCTGTCCACACAACTGACGGTCATCCAACACGCCTCTGTCTCCCCAACATCTGACTTCCCATCAAGGCGCTTGACAAAGGTGGTCGCAAGGGTTTCCTTAACAGCAGTGTGACGGGTTCCTATCAACTGTAAGATGCCTAGTGTTAATTTATTTTTAAAGTAGATAAATTCTCAGGGGTGAGCATCTTAAAGCATATAAAATGGGGATACTTAATGAACCAAAATACATCTTACTTTAAAAAATTCGTAAAGTTTACCCCCTGAGATTGTACTCCTTGGAAAAAAAACTACCACGTATTTTTTTTTTTTTATATATAAACTTCCCTGCCTAAAATGCCGGATAGAACCCGGATAGACTCAGGACTGTATCCGGGCCTATCCGGAGTTAACTACGGAGTTCGTACCCGCTCTGTATCCGGGACTAATACGAGACTTATGCGGGACACTAAGAGATATCTATCCGGGTCTATCTGATACTTATACGGGGCACTAGAAATATCTATGCGGGGTTTCATTCGGTCCTAGCCGGGACTTATGCGGGACGCGAAGAGATTTCTATCTAGTTCTATCCGGGACTCATACTTGTTTCCTTTTTCGACGGTGAACTCTCAGACAGGTTCCACATAGATCCTGATAGATGCTTCTTTTGAACTTGAGCCAATGAATTTTTGTTTCCGTGTCCCAAATAGGTCCCGGAGAAACATACACTGTAGGACTTGTTTCTTTTTTCGAAGGTAATATCCCAGACAGGACCCGAATAGACGCTCATTTGGAACTTAGAGTAAAAGAATTTCTGTTTCCGTGTCCCATATACGTTCCAGAGAGACCCGGATAAACATACACTGTAGGACTTGTTTCTTTTCTCGATGGTAAATTTCCAGGCAGGTTACAAATAGGCCCAGATAGTCGCTCCTCTTGAACTTAGGGCAAATGAGTTTCTGTTTACGTGTCCCTGATAGAACCTGGATAGATCCGTTCAATTTCCGGATTAGAAAAAATTAGCCGTATAGAGCCCGGATAAACCTGTATACAAAACGTATCCGGTTTCTGTTTACGTCGTATCTGGTTTCTCTCGGATTCTATCTGGCATTTCAAATGGGATTATTTTTATAACTCGATCAAGGCTTCAGAAAGATAGAATTGACATTAAGAGCATGAACAACATAGGTTTTCTAAGAAGCGTAAATTTAGGCATTTTGAAAGTCTCACATCGTAGAACTGTAGTTTATGGAAAGAAATTAACCCATAATTGTTCCTTAAAAAAAATTGTACTTGAGCCTTGAGCGAGTTCTAAAAATAAGTTTATCGAAAAAAGAAAAAATACGTGATAACTTATTTTCCAAGGGGTACAATCTCGGGGGTCTAAGCCTTCCGAATTGTTTAAAATAAGATATATTTTGATTCAATAAGTATCGCAATTTTATATCCCTCAAAATGCTTACCCCTAAGAATTAATCTGCTTTATAAAATATATATTCATACGACTCATACTTGGTCATTGTTTCAATGAGCGCCTAATTGTCAAGCCCCAACTTCGCGTTCACCACTTTCCGTTCAAGATGCATTTCTCTGCACTTATCAAACCCGAATTCCACATAGATGTCATTTGAAAATTGCAAGATGACGTCGATTAACTTCTGCAGTTTTTTTCTCGAGCTAGCGTAAGCTTTCCGGTCATCCATGCAAAGCAGGTGGGTAAGATTGTATCCCATCCTGCCCTTCTTCACGCTATACCCGTAGAACTTGTTGTTGAGGGTCCTGCTATGTGGGTCCACCACTAAACAGAACCATTGTGCCCTGAGGGAGTCATCCTGGAAAATACCGGTTGTAATACGCAAGAGTTTGAAGATCCACGGTATACTACGATCTAAGTACTTGATCCTCGTACCCCCGAGGGATATTGCGTGACTCAGAAATTGAATCACGCTTGGGCATATCTTGTACGCCTGGAGAATCTCAAGTAAGTAATCGTAAGGTATCGAGGGGAAGTCTTGCTGATAATCAATATATGCCATTTGAAGGTTGCACCACCTCAAGAAGTTGCGACAACATCCCTTTTTCTCTCCTGTGAGGATGTTATTGACTTTACATTGAGTGTAGACTTTTGCCGGCGATGATAGATGTCAGGCAATTTTACAGAGTGGCAAAACAGGCTATAATTCGAAAGATCGATGGACTTTGGGCGTCGGGTTTTTTTTCGAAGCATATACGTGACACCCCCTGTCATAAAAGAGGGCGTCAAGTCTGGCGAACAGCGTACACAGTTAAGTTACTTGTACTAAATGTTGTGCACCATGTCCGGTCCAGATGCTCGCCAGATTTTCGCCTTCTTTAGCACTTCGGACTCATCATCATTATTATTTTTTTTATTGAACTATAATCTTCTTTCAGACTCAAGATGGTTACAGCCCAATATATCGAAGCAATTTTGTTGCAGAAGGCTACATTGAATATTCTATACGTGGGGCTCTCCCGGTATATATCATCAGTCACGGACGCATTTTTGTAATACAATCAAATGGTCTGGTGAGAGCAGCATGCCTAATTTAACATCTTGGACAGCCAGGTTTTTTACCCCACCCTTCACGGACCGGGTTGCAGTTAAGTACATGATGAAAGGGCCTACAACTTAAGGTGGGATCTGAAACACCAGACAGTCGGTAAAAGTACATAGGAGATCGAACCCCAGACATTGAAATTCCAAGATTTTAAAATTAAAGTTTTTTAAATTCTGCAGCTTTAATTTTACTGATAAGTCTTAATAGTAGAGCAACTTCAAGTTTAAAACCTTTAATTATAATGTGAAAAAACAATGAATTTTCAAAATTTAGAAATTTATTTCAAGCGGAGAGTCATAATAGTTGCGCAATTTTTAGTTTTAAGTCTCTAATACTCAGTAGTGAAATTAGTCAAGTACTTAGTGAAATACTTAAACTGTGAAACAGTAAGATTATTAAATTGGAATTGTTCTAATTTTGAATAAACTCGTTTTAAAAATGTTCAATTTTAATGAATTCTACTTTGGAATTGTACAATATTACATGTTTTTCAATTGCAGATTGTTTAATTTTGAAGGCTTTGAATTTGTATAATACTGAACGTTTTTGAAATTGTTGAATTTTGAATTTTAAGTACCGCAAATTTAGAGTTTTTCCGCATTAGATTTGTTTATTCAAAGTTCCTTCGTGGACCACTTTAAATCATAAACTGTTTAGTTTTGATGGTTTAGATTTAAAAGTAATAAGCGGGAAATGACCGATCATTTTTTCGTAAGCCTTGAGTGGCTACCCTTTATTTGTTTGAAAAAAACTTTTTCGAAGCGATGCGAACTCAAGTCTTTTTAGACTTAAAAGTGATTAGTAGGAAGAGTTTAATTAAATTTTTGCAGCTTTGACGCAAACTCTTAAAAAGCGGATAACTTGTCCAAATATTTTTTTGGCTCGAAGAAACAAAGATTATAATCATGATTGCATTCTGATTTTACTTTAAAGTAGAAAAGAAACTTTTAACGTTCAATCTGTCCTGAGAAGTCACCGTACAAATCATGATTCTGCACTAAGTACTGGTTATCGATTAAACTCGTTAACTATTCGAGTTGATATTGGTTTCTAGTAGTAATATTTTTACATATATGTAATATTGTGAGAATATCCTGGTTTTTATCGCCCAAGAAAGTCACTCTGATCAGTCACCAGGAAGTGAAAGACGAATGCGGCTTTCTTTCTGTCAAAGGTCGCTTGAGTGGTTCGATTTCTTAGCTGACGATCATCTCGACTTCTGGGAGGATCTCGTAAGAAAATGGATCCAAAGAGTGTCGCTGCAAAAAAGTCGGACGTGAAATCCAATGGAATTAAAACATTTTGCATTATTATCAATTTAAATATCGATATCTTCATGTAGTAACGTCCCATGTTCCGGTGAATTTTAAGTTTGAGCCGTTCTCTAGAAAAACCACGTAAGTCAACTTAGATTTTTGCACAAAATTGTGAAAGAAATTTTTTAGAATGTGGTTTTACAAACCGATATACATTTTAAAAACATTGAATATTCACAATACGAAGAACCACTCTTGGACAATAAAATGAAGCAGCAATAAAACCAACATTCAAACTGTATAAGAATCTTATCAATCAAAAATGATAAGATCGACGAAAATGGGTATAGCGTCCGGACTAAAACGAGTGGCTCAGAAAAAAACCACCTAAGTTGACTTGGGTTACGTTGACTGGAGAACAGCTGAATCCCATAGTATCATCCTGCATGTTGGACTAACGCCTAAAACCATTTTATTAGTCCAAGCGACTAACGTTAAAGTACGAGGAGATCAAGTTGAAGAAAAACATGAATTGCATATGATGAAGTGATGACAGGTGAAGTGAAAGTACACAAGTCGCCTAATTTTACCCTGTCCAGGTGCCAAAAAAGTTCACTCCCGTACAATTATTGACTGCTTACTATATGTTTATTGAGTTAAAGGCGTTGGTTTATCTAACACCGGGCACTTGAAAATCCCACATATTTAACATGCGAAAATTTTGGATTCTCGAAAAATTGGACTGATACTTCAGGGTTTGATCGAAAGTTGCTGAATTCTTCAGGGATTGAATAGAAGTGTCTACGGAATAAAACCATACCAATATTTTCAATTTTTGACCCCCGTCTTAACCCCCCCCCCCCACAGACACATACAACGCCCCAAATATAACCCAATATTTAAAAAACTACATTTTTACGGATTATTATTAATTTTCGTCATTTTCTGCCGTCTTTTTTGATACAAAAGATCACTAATGGTCAATTTGAATATTCCCTACGACTTTTAACACAATTTTTTTTCCAAAAATGTAAAAAAATAATCGTATTTTCTAAATTAAACGTAATAGTTGTTCATTGTTTGGAGTATCGAATTTGTTTAAAAACATTATGTAATTATTTGAATAATTAATTCTTTATTTTCAAAATTTCTTAAAATCCAGCCAGAGATGTCTACTTTTTTCACAAATTGGTATCCTGCGCTACTCATTGTTGAATACTTACATAACTTTGATACTTTTCTAGTAATGTTTAATAAATTTGTATTCGTTTAAACAATTTTTATTTTCTCAAACAGTTTTTTTTCGAAAACTTTGAAAAAATAATATAAAATAGAACACATACAATTATTTTTCTGACCGTATAGTGTGAAGAAAGAATATATATCAATCATTCTTCAATTGTTTGAACAAATTAAATTTGTTTAAACAATTGCTTTCCCTTAAAAAGAACTTTAATAATCGTATTTTCTGAATTAAACATAATATTGAATGAATTAGAGGAGTAGTAAATTCGGTTAAAAACATCATGTCATTGTTTGAACAATTTTTGTTCGTTCCGACAGTTTTCTATTTAAAAATGTGGATAAATAATAAAAAATAGAACACAGAGTTATTTTCGTAAATATATATTAATATATATTTTTTCTGTCTTCCAGTACAACGTCAGCTTGGTATTCATAAAAGACTTTCAATGCTATAACGAAATTAAATGTAAATCCATTATATATGTAGTAGAAAATACGATTATAAAAATATTTTTGGGGAAAAATAATTTCTTTAACAAATTCAATTTGTTTAAACAATCAAAAAATGGTTAATATATTCTTTCTATGCACTATACAATCAGAAAAATAATTGTATGTGTTCTATTTTATATTATTTTCTTAAAGTTTTCGAAAGAAAACTGCTTGAGCAAATGAAAATTGTTCAAACAAATAGAAATTTGTTAAACATTAGAAGAATAGTATCAAAATTATGTAATTATTCAATAATAAGTAGCATAGGATACCAATTTGAGAAAAAATTGGACATCTCTGACGATTTGGGTCATATTTGGTGCATTGTGGGAAGGGGGGGGGGGGGTAAAAATGAAACTTATTAATATGGTTTTATTCCGCGGACACTCCTCTCCAATCCCCGAAAAATTTGGCAACTTTCGATTAAATCCTGAAGTATCAGTCCAATTTTTCGAAAATCCAAAATTTTCCTATGTTAAATATATGGGATTTTCAAGTGCCGGTGGCACATGTTAATATTGGAATTTAAAAAAAAATACGTATTTTCTTTTACCGGAAATGCAACGTTTTTTGGCGGGGGGGATGTCTTGCCCTTCAGCTCGAAAAACGTTCTTTGAACCACCCTAA